>CAUOFW020006253.1:0-24555 GCA_963454935.2 Ilex paraguariensis | reverse complement strand
AAACAAGTACCTTGGTAAAGAGGACCATAGCTGCGATCATTTTTTTTTCTCACGAGACTACAGTAAGGTCACCTGCAGTTCCAGATCATCATAAATTTTTATAAGAGAGAGGACAATGAGTGGTTGAAACTCAAGCAAGCTAAAGGCTTTATCCCCATTCAATTGCTTTACATCTTATGTACCACATGGATTATGGAATACACTAAGGTAATCCATCCCCATACCCCAACTCTCTTTCATGTTTGATGGTGATGGGGAGGGCAAAAGAATGCATTCTTTTCTGAACGTTGGAATAGCCAGATTGTGTGGACTAAGAACCACCAATGCGCTTGAGTCATTAATACTAGGCCACTCTCTCACTTCAGTTAATAGATTGTGTCATATTTAGCTCATAACATGTCTTATTTACTCATTTCGTCCTTATATACAGTCGAGTTTTTATCAAATTGAATTTATTTTTAACCCATGAAGTCTAAATTTGGACCATCTTCCATGGTGAATTGTGTTAAGAATTACCAACCCTATACATGTACAAGTGCACCAAGCAAAGGGGGAAGGGGGGGGTCCATAGAGACAATTAGAAAAAGGAGACAACAACATGAAGTGGATTCAAGTTAAAAGAGTGCCAAGGACAACAAAAGAAACACAAAAAGCTTTCTTTTCCATGGAGACTTGATCTACATTTCCATGGCTATCAAGTCCTCTCACGTCCCCTCCATATCTTTGAAGATAATTGAGATAGTGAGAGAACTAAAGACTCCATTCAGTCACACACCCACAACACAAACTTTTCCCCCCATTATTCCTTCTGTTAAAATACCACTCCTCTCTCAAAATCTTCTGGCCAAAACCATGAAGAAATAAGAGAAAAGGACTCTTTTAGACATATCATCATTCATGCGAACTGCTCCTGAATGAACCAAGAGCTTTAAATGCTCCAGCTCTCAGTATAAACTGGTGGTAGAATGCTGCAATGGCGGCACCAACAAAGGGTCCAACCCAGAAGATCCACTAAAAAAAAAAAAATTAGAAATATAAAATATTAGGCAGGGATAAATAACATGTGAAAATGATAATCCAAAAACTTTAAAAAAAAAGACCAAATGATTTTTATTTTTTTGTGGCGTTTTCTAATTAGTCTAGCATTACTCAGTTGAGAATATACTGACATGGTTATCCCAAGCCTTGTCCTGGTCGTAGATCACGGCGGGTCCGAGACTCCTAGCTGGGTTGATGCCGGTGCCGGTGATTGGGATGGTGGCCAAGTGAACCATGAACACTGCAAATCCAATTGGTAGAGGTGCCAACACCTTGAAACCAAAATCACAAAACAGAGTGTTATTTTCCTCTTTGTGTAAAAGGGCCAAAATATTTTAATTTCAACAAACTCGACTAAACGTTATATCCCGAATTTGAGTAAAACTGTCCATCACTCCACGCAAATAACATTTTTTTACTAAACATTATCATAATATTTAAAGAAAAAGTGTGTTTTTTTTCTTCAAAAGTACATGAATATATGAGTATTGAAGTTAAAAGTGATCACCCTTTAACAGAAAAAAAACAATATATATTACAAAAATAGTGAAGGCAGAATACTTTTTTATTATTTGTAATTGAACATGACAAATTAGAGAGATTTTAGAATCTCCCTCTGACGTTACTACACTTTCATCCCACATCAACCTCAGCCTGCAATTTGGAGTTTTGTCAACTTGAGCTAAATGTTTTTATCACCAAACAATATCGTTCGTATCTTGAAAAAGATTATTCCCACCAACTTTTCCTTATCAACTCAAGTAGGTTGATAACTTCCACCAACTTTTCCACTAACATCTAATAACTATAATTTCACTGCTCTTAAAAAAAAATTGATCAAATAGCATATCATCGGCTGAAATCTACCGAAATATTAATATATATTCCGTCCAATAACATTTTCCTCAATTTTTTAATGATGGAGTCGTACATACATAACATTGGATAACCATTAGGGTCAGTTTGGTTAGGAAGTAGGAAGAAAAAAAAAATGTGATGAAAATTGAAAGTGAAAGGAGAGTGATGGAAAAGAAAAAAAAATAATAAAAAATAAATTTTCGTGCACATATTTGGTTAGAATAAAAAATTGAGAAAAATCAAACTATATAATTAATTAAATTTATACCAAAGTTTTTTAATATTAATAACAATAAAATATTTTAAAAAAAAAGAGTAAAATAAAAAGTTAATTATAAATAACAAATTTTTTGTATTTTCTTGTATTTTTATTAAAAAAATAATTATTTATGAGAAAATTTAAGCATGAACAAAAATTATTTTCTCAATTATTTCCCTCCACATACTAACAAAACAAATGAAAATTTTAAAAAAATTGTTATATTTTCTGCCTCTCTCTCACTAACACACAAATCCTTAGGATTATTAATGTGGTAGAAATCAGACATTCAGACACAACCCACATGTTAAGGTTAGTAATACAGAAGTGGAGAAATGATGGGGGGCTTACAGGGACATGGGAGTCTCTTGCACTCCTCTTCGGATCAGTGGCGGAGAACACGGTGTAGACAAGAACGAACGTCCCGATGATCTCCGCCGCCAACCCAACGCCAACGTTGTACCCGGGGGCGAGCTCGTTGGCTCCGCCGCCGAACCTGGTGTAGTAAGCCTTCTGAAACGCCTTCACGAGCCCAACACCACATATGGCCCCTAAACACTGAGCCACCATGTACATCACCGCTCGGATTAAAGACACCTTACGAGCCAGGAATAGCCCGAATGTCACTGCTGGGTTTATGTGACCCCCTACACACAATAAACAAAACATCATTGTAAATTTAACTGCATCTACCTCAAAAGAACCCCCAGAAAAAAAAAATTGCAAATTAAAAATAAAAAATAATAATTTTCTCTTTCAATACCCTTAGAAGAAAAACAAACATAACTAATTACCAAATAAAATTTAACTCTTCTACTATAAAATGATATAATTTTACAGAAAGATTCTCTGTTTTTTGTTTTTTTCTTTTTATTTTTGGGAAAATGTCTAAGTAAGTCTGCTTAAAGTGCTTGAACTCTTTTTCTTTTTGGGAAAATGTCTAAGTAAGTCTGCTCAAAGTGCTTGAATTTTCTGCTGTTTGTCAAAACAAATAAAAAATTCAAGAACAACAAAAAAAACTTATCTTTAGATGATGTGTTTCTGACTCTTTGCTAATATAAAAAATTCAGAACTTTCTGCATGATTTTCTTGTGTAAATTTTCCGAGAAAGCTGAGAAAGAAAAAAAGAAAACCCACCAGAAATACCAGCAGTACAGTAGACAAGAACGAAGATCATTCCACCAAAGGCCCAAGCAATACCAAGAATTCCCACGCCATCGCATGGATCGGAGCCATCCGGAACAGTCTTGCTCTTGTACCCGATCACAGTTAAGACTGTAATATAAAGGAAGAGAAGGGTGGCTATGAACTCAGCAATCAGAGCTCTGTAAAAAGACCACTTGGTCAGCTCCTTCGGGTCTATGAGTGGTGCTGGTGGTGGGTCTTGGTAGTCCTTGCCTGAGAATGAGCCGTGCTCCGCCACACCTACTTCCTTGGCCATCTTTCACAACCTAGAAAGAGATAGTGAGGGTTGAGGAAAAAGTTGAGAGAGAGAGAGAGAGAGAGAAGGCTGTGACGGCAGAGTGTTGGTAGTGGAAATGAGCGTGAGAGGGAGGTGGGATATATAGGGTTGGCATACCTACGGAGAAAGTTAAAATTGATCCAAGTTAAAATTGATCTAACATATATCATTATATCACATTTGAAATTTGATATGTGAGTAGAAAGTTAAAATTGATCTCAAGTTTTTAAAAAAAAACTCTATTGAGTTACACTAATGTCCAAATGTGACTAATACCAAAGATCGGAATGTCCCAAATGATAAAACACTATAATCAACGTATAAAAAATAAAACTTCACACGAAAAAAATATATCACATACCTATTAAATAAATAGATCAATAAAAATTTAATAAAACACGATACAAATTAAATTAAACATGACATACAAATCATTTAAAAAAATAAACACAACATGAATATATTTATATATTGAAATATAAATAGGCATGATATAAATTCAATAAATTTTGATATATTGCAAGTTAGATATGATATGAAATATGAATTCAACACGATCCATTATAAAATTAAGTAGTGGAGGGAAATTGGGAAGTTTGGCAATTCTATGCAAAAATTGTGAACCACATAAGAAATTAATCAGGTATACGGGGTTCGGGTATAATAAACAAGTGAATTTGATAAACACTTTAAATAAGTGAGTCAACACAGCCCACGAAAATGAAACATAAACTTCACTAACCACAGCTTATACACAATACATAATTGAGACATCGTTAATTTAATTATGCGTGATTATAAATAACAAATACAAATCAAACAAATTTAAACATTATACGACACATTGAGTGTATATGGAGAGAGATTAGGTGATGTTTACTTTATGTGGAATTGGCATAATATCAATAAGTATAATTTAAATTTTTATGGACGGTTCAGGAATCAAGTCTATTATTTTATAAGTAATTTCAGGTTCAATATTTCCTATCCTTCCTAATAGTCCATCACCCTTGTTTTTTAAGAGACATATCCTTAAACTAACTCAAATTATAATGACGAATCTTATAACTTAAGGAAGTAGTTCCTACAAGCCTCACCTTGTCGCCAAAAAAAAAATGTAATTTGCCGTCCAGAACAGCACTGATAGTGATCCAATTCGCTTTCACCGACCCACCGGAAAGTGCCCCACCACCTTCCACATTTCTCTTTTTAATTTAACAGCTAGCTTTGTGCAACCCACATTCTTATTTACCTATTAACACTTTTGTGTAGGTAACTCTGTAAGTGCCATGTGCTTGCTTACACTTTTTGCAATATGGGAAATACTTGGCATTCAATTATACGTGTTGTAGTTGTCTATGTATTTGTTGACAAGGGTCCAAACTCTTTTATCATTTGACAAGTAAACAAAATTCTTTGGTAAGTAGTGAGTGGTATGTAAAATTCCTAAGAGAGGATAGCATTTTTTTTACACGACTTGTTAGTACAATACTAATTTGAGACAGTATTAGTTCAAAATTAACAAATGATATACAGATTGAATTAGTTTAGCTATTTTTGGCATAACAAACTCATTTATGATGTGAAAGTACAATGCTCATCTAAAATGATTTTGAATGTGGCATGAGTTGAACACGACACTTTAATATAATTTTTTTGTTTTTTTTTTTTAAATGATGGGAGAAATCTTTGGCTTATTCTTGACGAAATAGAAACGACTTATTCGCTCAGGTTCTTGAGTTTGAATAGATACTAGGGTAAATTTCAGATGTATGAACTAGTTCTTTAATTTATACATTAGTTAAATTAAAACTTGTATTTTAATGGAGATTCAAACTCATACCAGATATTTCGATACAGTTTGTTCTGAGGCATAAACTTGGATTTGTGTAATCTCCCTTAGTTCATTCACAAATGGCAAGCCAAGAGAGTCGAACCTAAAACTGTAATTACTCTTAGAATCTTTCTATTCGAACTAATCCAAAGAGGGTTTTTTTAATGATCTTTTTGGCCTTTTTCTCCACAAATGTAAACTTCCACTTGTGAGTGGATCGATTGTTTTGCATTGTAATAGGGATTGGTTTGGCTCCATCACTAGCAGGGCAGCCTCATCAGTACTTGATAGCATTTAATAGTTCTGCACAGAAACTCAGTATTTGCTTTAAATATATAGACAAAGGCCTCAGTTGGTAGATCCTGGAAGTTCCACTTTAGCTTTAGGCTTTGGACTCGATCAATAAAATGACATACGAATTCTGATTGGAACATGACTATACGGGTGAGATTCCTTGGTATTATATATATTTTTTTAAGTCAAATATGCAATACCATGTTATTATTTTATTATTAATTATTACAAATTACCAAAAATATGATCTATGATCGAAAATTATTTTTCGATTCCATACCCGAAATAAACAGTGGGTACTAAAGGTTTTATCAATGACTATCCAAGTTTCAAATTAAGGCAACTGCTTTTGATGTTGATCAGCTAAGGTTCAAAATATTTCTTCAACTGGGACAACAGCGTTGATTAGGGCAAGAGCTTGGACCATTACTGGAACAAATTTCCCAAGTGATGTAATCCCACTAAGACGAAGAGGTGCAACATTTGAACAAGGCAAAGAAAAGGGTTCAAGGGGGCATTTAAGATATGAAATCTTCAACTCGTGACAACATGGCTCGATCTTCCACCCGAATATTATGTACGGATATATGTCTGAATTTGAATTTAATACTCAGATTAAATTATTTTAAGTTCATAGTAAAATTTGCTATGACACCATAATCATGAATAATTGCATAATATTTAGTCTTGTCAAGTGGTTTGAATGAAAATTCTTGATCCTAGGTGGAATCTTTAATTTATTGGGTGAGTAAGATTTTTGATCAATTGTGATGTACACCCAAATTTGTTTTGTATAGCTATCCGGGATATAAATTAGAGTTGTTAATCAAATTGACTTATTCGAGTACGGCTCAAGTTTAACTCGTTTTTTACTTATTCAAGTTCGATCCGTTTTTTAAATGAGTCGAACTTTAACAATTTTTTAAGTTCGTCTAAAAACGAATCCGACAGACTCAGCTCAAATTTCAAAGGCTCGACTCGTTTTAGGCTCAAACTTGAATAATTTTGTAGGTTTGATGAAGAAAATGAGTTTTTTAGACTCGACTCGAACTCGTTCGAATATCAATCCTAATTACAATATCATTGTGGTATTATATCAAAATTAATATGTAATTATTAATTTTAGTTTTGATTTATAATCATTGATTGAAAATAAAATAAAAAATTATATTTGGGTAAAAATAGACTTATAATATTAAAAAATATTTTTCGTGGTTAGACTTTTTTTAAAGAGTAATGTTATTGGAACCTAATTTATTGACTTAATTCACTATGACAATTGAATTTACTATAACTCCGTCAAACATTAAAATTTAGTATTAATCTAATGATATTTATGAAATTATATTATTATATTAATAAATTAAATCAAAATTTTAAATTAAAACAGTATTTCTCTTATTTAAAAAGAAAGGAATGGAATGCAGTAAAGACAAGGGACCAAGAATCCATGGCATCATCACAAACATGTGGAAATCACTTAGGTTCAGGTCTGTGTCCACTGCCTTACGTGTTAAGCTTTTATAGGCTCTGACATATGATAGGGACTCAGGTCCTTCTAGAGGACACGTGGTAGGTTCTCAACCATTTGTTTAGTGGACCCTCCGATAGGTCTAAATGTTTCGGCGGAAAATAAGAGCACGTGGATTGGGTACACGGCTTCTGATCAATTGGCGGTTTTACTGACAGCAATAGGAGCCTTTGGATGTGAACAATGTGCGTCCCAAATCATCACCATATCTCTTCCATTGGATAGAAGTGTTTCGACGGCGGCTCATAAGAAAGTATTGTCACATAATTTAAATAAATTTTAAAAAATTATAACTTTAATACATATTAATTTTTAGATGAATTTAAGAAATGATATATATATTTAAATTACAATGTTTGAATTTTTTTGAAATTGTGTAACATTTTTTGATCCAAAACTTGTAGTGTCCAAATTAGATGATTTTTTTTTATTCAACGGTTAATATTATTCAGGTCAATTTATGCGCACTTTGATTAATTCTCTCTCAAGTTCAGTTAAAAGCAGACTATCTATACCGGGACTAAAATATTTATGAAAAATAAATCTCTCATGACTTGATTTAAAGAAGTTGTTAAAATTTAAACTCAAGACATCTAAATTTATAATTCATCCTATTACCACTTAAACTATTCCTTAGAATTTTAAAGTCATTTATCACTCCCATGAGATTAATAAATAGGATTCAATTCGTGAAGATTCCCACAATTTTGTAGCGAAACTTTAAAGGCATGTGTTTGTTCATGGGTTTAGGTGGGTTTCATAGTCAAAATTGTTCAATACATCACCTTATTCTTTGTTTGTTTTTAGATTTCAAGTGTGAAATTTGCATCCCGACCCATAATAGGCTTGTAAATAAAATCCATATATAAGGGTTTAAACAAACCCATAGTGGGTGGATTTAAACAATTTCATAGCAAATATCTTAATTAATTTGTAGGTCTCATATATATTTATATCACTTATCAAACATTAAATTAAATATAGTATATTGTTTAATCTCATAAACAAACCCTAAGGGTTAGATTTAGAAGAGTTTCATAATTCAATCTAGTTCCACACTTGTGATTTCCTGCCATTTAAGTCTCCATAGATAGATTTTTTTAGGAAAAATTTCACATGCATCTCTTCTAGTTTATCATATTTTGAAGAACACCTCTTCTATTTTATAAATTTTCACTAACACCCTCTTTTCAGATTAAAGGTGTTATAATTTTACTAAATTACTCATGATATATTTTAGAAAAAACTTCTACCCATCCTTTTTAGATAGGCATATCTTTAATGGGACCCATTTATTTTCTAAATTTTTTTATATATTAAAATTCGGGGGATTAAAATTTGATTCGAGCTAATTAAAATTTATTTTTTACATATTAAAATTCGAGTTGATTAAAAATTATATTTTTTTATGTATTAAAATTTGATCCTATTAAAATTTTATTCGAACCAATTGAAATTCATTTTTAATAGATTTGAATCAAATTTTAATTAACTCGTATTCATTTTAATCACCCCAAATTTTGATATATAAAAAATATAAATTTTAATCGATGCCAATAGCTCTAGTAGAGATCAAATCGGTTCAAATTTTAATACATAAAACAATAATTTTAATAGAGTTAAATTTTAATACTTAAAAAATAAAATTTAATCAACTCAAATCGAATTTTACTCGGCTCAAAATTTTAATGTTAACAAAAAATAAATTTTAATCAGCTCAAATTTTAATTTGAAGAAAAATAAATTTTAATCTACTCAATTTTAATTAAATTTTATGTATAAAGATTATTTTGAGTTTATATAAGGATGAATTGTTTTTGTTAAAAACGGTAGTTTAATTACAGGAGTGACAGTAATGTTTCAATATAAAATAGAAAGGTTGACAACTATATTTAAAATAATAAAAAAGGTGTTCTTAAACATATAATAAATTAGAAAAAAATGTGATTGAATTATTATTTTTTTTTTTTAGTTTGGGTTGGACCACTAATGATCCCACCGACCCTTTTCTCGTATTAAAAGAAAGGATTGGAATGTTTTGAGAGAGAAAGTGAGCGGGGGTAGATCATCGGCCACGTCACATATAAGACAAAATGTTAAAAGCTGAAGTACTACTTACGAGTGAGGAGTGTTGTCTAAGAAATATGATTACCCATTAATTTTAGGAGTTTAAGGGTATGTTTGTTTTGAATATAAAATTTAGGTGGTATAAAATTTTATATTTATTATATTTTAATTCAATAGTATATTATATCTGGTGTTAAATTATAATTTCATTATTCTCCTTATTTATTTATCACAAATATTATTTGTATAATACCTACTTAAAAAAATTAACAATTACAGTTAACCAATGTAAAAGACAATTTTAACCTTTAAAAAATCAAAAATTGTGACTAGACTTTTATATGAGAATTTTATCGGAGGGGCATTTCGGTCTTTTTAATTTATAATACCTATACCAAGAATATAATATCATCTTCTAGGTGGTATTCATTAAGACCTCTACAAGACATTATCTCTACCGTTCATAGTGGGTCGGTATTATGATCCAAAAAATAGTATTGACTATAAAATACCAAACAAACAACGTATAAGATGGGTCTCACGTACTATTTTTCTAATACCACCTCCTTATACCACTCTAATACTCAAAACAAACGACCCTGAATCGAAGATGATGGAGTATTATTCATTGCTCATTAATTTTAAATCATTCTGTTAAGTTTATCCATTGCCCGTTCAAAAGGGGAAAAAAATTTAATTGGATTTAAATCAAAAAAAAAACAAAAAATATTAATGTTCCGTTTGGTAGGAAGGATGAAAAATAGGAGGAATACATTATCTATTCTTTAAGGATGAAAAATAGGAATGAAACACTTTCTTTCATTTGTGTTTGGTTGGATAGATGAAAAATGTAAATGACTAATATTTTTTTATTTTTTTTGTGCTTGCTAAAATTAAGGATGACAATCAAATCGTGTCGTGTTAGATTCGTGTTGAGTTATAAAATTATGAGCTTTTTATATTTCTTATTCGCGTATCAGGTAATTTTCAAGTTTATGTCGAATTATAATCAAGTTCGTGTCATAAAATTCGTGTCGAGTTCGAGTCGTGCCATCGTGTTAACTCTAAAATATTTACTCTTAATCAAGATGAAAAAAATACTTTTTTTAATTTAAATATTTTATTTTATTTTATTTTAAATTTTATTTTAATTATTTTTAAAAATATATATAAATACATATTTTATCATTGTATTTTTATATGAAATTAATGTATACATAATATATAGACAAATAAGATATATCTTAATTCAAATAATTAACTTTCCATCCACTTTCTTTTCGATTTTGGAGAGATTAATTTTGGTGAGGTGGAAGGATGTTGGAAGGAAAGTTAATTCATCCACTTTTTCATCCTTCTTATTTTCTTTTTTTACCAAACATGATGTTTTATTTATCTCTCTAAGTTTTTATCCTTCCAACTTTTTATCCTTCTATTTTTTCATGATACCAAACAGATCATAAGAGTATATTTTGTGTTTGAATGGTCTGCCAAACCAATAATACAGTGATTTATTAAATGGGTTTTAAAAAAATTAATTGAATTTGGTATGTTTTCTAAGTTAACAAATAATACAGATAAATGCTTAACTTCTAATGAACAGCTCCTCATTTATTGTCTTTTGTCACAATTTTCCTCTCCGGGGGCCCAAATCAGTGTATTGAAAAATTAATTTTTAGTAATATATATTCTTTTTTGTTCAGTGAAAATGTGACACTTGCAAAATGTTCTTATTTTACTATTTTTTTTAATTATTTATTTTACAAATTAATAATAATAAATTAAGATCTACGATTATAAATTATTTTTCAATATAAAACTGGTCTTTTAATATATATCAGGAAGAGACAAAAACTAGGTGTGGAAATAGTATTCCCTTTGTATAGCGGATAATTAATACAAATAATATTTGTTAGAATATAAAAAAATAAAAATATGCTGCAAATATTACATCAATGGATTAAAAAATTACATCAATGTATTATTTACTGAAAAAAATTGGTCATTTAATATTTAATTACATAATATTTAACTCTATTTATAAAGATAAAATAGTGTAACCCAATACAATTTAAATATTATGAATCTTTAAATTTCCTATCAAATCACTAATAAACTTATCCATGATTTATTAAGATTCTTTTAATACATTTCTTATTCTATTCGAATTCTGATATGAATTATCAAACAAACTCTTTCTCGTTAGAACAACTCCAAAGGACTCGATAAGTAGTCATTCTTAACTATTTTAAATAGTTTCTTCTCAAAATTTGGTTTCAATAGATTATCTATTTTACTATCTATTTCTCATAACTCCAATTTTCACTCATTACTTCTGGTGAGCCACTTCGTTGTTTCTTGCGTCAAATTACTCATTGCCTCTTGCCTCTTGCCTCTTGCCCTTGCCTCTTGCCTCTTGCCTCTCTCTCTTTCTCTCCTCTCCTCTCCTCTCTCAGAAGCCACACAGCATAGAAGCTACACAACATCGAAACTCCACATCACCCAAATTTCGTCTTTATCAATCACAAAACCTTCATCGTCCACCTTGGAGTTCTCTCTCTCACACACACACACACACACACAAGCTCTGTGTATTTATATCATAGAAAAAATCACCAAAAATTCACGAAAAATCTACCAAAAATTCACTGAAATCCCACTAAAAAAACCCATTGGAAAGCTTATCGAAAAAGTCACAAAAAACTCAGTCAAATCTGTCCTGGTTCCCATTGAAAATCGACTGAATCACTGAATTTGTCTCTCGGTTCTCTCTCTCTCTTCACTTTATTCCGATTTGGTGGAGAGAAGAAATTATAGGTAATGAAATTTTCTTATTATGAAAATTTTTGCTTAGGTTGTGTGACATGAGTGGTTATGGTCCATTGCTTGGGTTGTGTGGAATTTTTTTGGAATTGTCTGTGATACGTTTTTTGGAACTTTTCTAGTTGGCTATGAATTTTTGATTTTCTGGTTTAGCAATGAATGACAAAATCTAAGAAAATGGTTTGAACAAAAAATATGACCTGTGAAAATTTATGAATTGTGGTTAAATTGATTAAAATTGGTTAAAAGAATTAATTAAAATAAAAAACGTTATTGAAGTGAATTAATAATAATAATTTTTTACAATAGATAATATAATAAAAATATATAATTTGAATAACTATTGCAGTTTGATAGATGGAATTGCTCTTAGAGGTGGAGAGTGCGAGTATAATTCCAACAAATTGTCGGCCACCATTCCATCAAGAAGCTGTAGGTGGGTCTCACCGACCGGCATCAGACTGTGACTAGTCGGTCAGCCAGCAAAGCCAACAATCTATCATGTGAGCATGACCACTCACCTTGGCATTGGCCTGGAGGGTAAAGCAAACCAAGGTCATTCTTGTGGTATCTTAATTTTTTTATTTAGATTATTAAAAATAATAAAGTAATATAAGGTAATAAAATAAATATTTTACAAGTGTTACATTTTTATTAGATAAAAAATAAAAATATAGTACAAAAAAATAATTTGGGTATCACAGGTAGAACCTAACTTGCAAAAGCATCCTTTGGTGAGAGATGAAATGCATTTTGATCATTAGTGGTACTCTTGGTCATACAAGGCGTGCGCATTGCCCACATGACATGTTCAGGCCTGCACTCATGTACTTGTCTCTTTATTCTTCGATTTCCAACTTTTCCTCTCTCTTCAAAAACCCAAGAAAAAAAACAAGGACTTTTCTCCTCTGATGCCTTTCCGGTCCCAGAGGTTCAATTCTATTAATTCTAGACTTGGACAAGGTAAAGTATGTATTCAAGTTGACATCCCGGGGCGGGTTGGTTCGAATGATTACTTTTGAGCCACATACTAGGAGTGTAATTTAGATGGATCAACCCGAATTCAAACTTGAAAAAAATAGGAATTAAAATTTTTAATACTTAAGTTAGGTCTGAACAAAAAAAATTTCAACTCGAATTAAATTCGGGCAAGCTTTGATTTGAGGTCTCAATTTATCTGGTTAAACCCGAATATACATAAATACATAAATATATAAATATATTTAATTAGATTTAGTATTTATCTTCACTTTTTAGAGTATAAACTTTCAATTATTTCAAGTCTTCACCCCTGCGCCTTCATCACTCTCAGATCCCTTTCTCACTCGTCACTTATCTGGTCTTAGACTCTCAGTCTCCCTCTCTCTCTCGTCTTCGTCTCGTCTCAAACTCTCATCCTCCCTCTCTTACTCGTCATTTCTCTGTCTTTTAACAACCCGAATTAATTAACCTGAATCAAACTCAATTTTTAACCCGAATTCAATTCGAACTTATTTTAATTAAATTCGAACAATACTCAGGTTAAGTATTTTGGGCTAAGATAAAATTAGGATTAAGATTAAGATTAAAAGTATATACCTAAAGTTTAATTAAAGTTGGCCTCTCAATCTGTTCAACCCACCCGAACTACACTCCTACCGTGCGTCTAAGTAGTTATACTCACAAATCAAGCTAATATATAGTTTAGACGATTCTTTGTTTTAGTGACGACAAATTTTGATCGTCGATCCTTTTTACATTCAGACATGTTATTGCTTAATCAATTGCCCATGGCAGACATACACCAACAATGACAACAATTATAGATAGGGGAAGTGGAAGAATCATTTTAGTATTTGTCAAAAAGAAGTAGGATCTTGAATAGAAATATGGCTGATAAAACTCCAAAAATAAAAGCAATACATCGTACACAAATCATGTTACGTTTGTTTTTCCCACTAGTCCAATTTCTCACGTAATCCACGAGAAAACAAATACAGATATCTTGATTGTACGAAATATATTAAATGTGACAATGACATCGTATCATTATTATCACATAATATTATTATTTAATAAAAATACAACATGTAAGTAAATCTCATAACTTTTAAGCAATTACCCCTCCATGTTGTTTGGTAATTACCGTTTGTAAAAAACATGACATCTGTTTTATCTATTTAATTATAATTTTATTTAATAGTGAATCCTTGTGTCCTTAATGACACTTTTATATTGAATACTACTTATTCTCCGTGCCTTCGGGTACGAAGTAATAAAAAAAATAGTTAGTAATAAATATATTTATATTCATATCTAAAATCAAATCACAAACATAAAGAAAAGATAAAAAAATTTCAATACTATTTTTAATGGAGTGAACAGTGTTAGTGGTAATAATGATAAAAAATGATGATGGTTGTGGTGGATGGCGACAATCGTGGTTATGGTGGCAGTCGTGGGTGACAACGATAATGGTGATAGTGAGTTTTGGGTGATGATGATGGTAATGGCAGTCGTCGGCGACGACGATAATAGTGGTAGATGATGATGATGGATCCTCCTAGGCAACAGTGTGATAAGTGGTAGCGAATGACGACGATGGTAAGTGTGGCGAGCGTAGGTGATAGTGGATGGCTGCAGTGATGGACGATGAAGGATGGTGGGGATGGATGATAGTGGTTAGTGGCTAGTAGCAATGGTAGGCAACGATGGGTGGTGGTGGGTAATGGTAGACAACAATGATAGTGGTGGGTGCTAATGGTGGGCAACAATGGTAGTGGGATGATGGTGATAATAATAATAAATATAAGAATAAGATGATGATGGTGGTGAGTGGTGATAGTGGACGACAATGAGAGCAATTACTAGTGGGTGGTTTTGGTGGTTATGAGGATGGGGTGGCGATGGTGGTGATAGTTATGATGGTTGTAGGGGCGGTGGTGGGGTGGTGATGGGGGGTGATAGTGGTGATGGTGGGATAGTAACAATGGTGGCAAGGTGCAATAGCGATGGTGGTGATGATAAAGATGCAGTAGCAGTGGTGGTGATGATGAAGGTAGTGGTGGGGCAGTGGAGGTGATAGTGGTAGTGATGGTGGTGAGGCGGACATGGTAATGGTGATGGTGGTGGTAGTGGGGGTGGGGGTGTGGCAATGGTGGTAGTAGTGGAGATGGTGGTTGAGCGATGGGGATGATGGTGGTAGAGGTAGTAGTGAAGTGGTTCCAAACACTTTTTTTTTTAAAGTACCAATAATAAATAATTTCTAAAAATATTTTTAAAAATTCACTTCAAACGCCCCTTAGGAACCTATTTTTTCTGTTAAATTTGGGGTTTTAATATTAGCTTTCAGATTAACTTTAAAGTAAAATTAAAAAAAATTTCAATCGCGAATTATAAAAGTCATTTTGTTTATTTTTTGAGATTTGAATTGTATTGTACTTTATTATATAGATTTATTCCAAATAAAAATACAATGCATCAGGTTACAAGGTGTGTTTGGTTTAAGTATTAGGAATGACCATATTATATAATGTTGTTCATTCCTTACTCATCCATCTGGCCCTTGGGCTAAGTATAGTGATAATCCCTCATCATCCCATGTTTAGTTTAAGTATTAAGAAGTAGTAGAACTCATATTTATCTTATTTAATATTTTATTTGGTTGGAGTATTGAATGATAATATAAACATTAAATTACTAAAAACAAAATTCCAAGATAAAAAGTGAGGGTAAAAATGTCTTTTGACCAAATATATCCCAATTGAACTATTTAAACCTACCAAAAATGTGAATTTATTTAAGAGGTTATGTGTAGTATTAAATACACCATTCGTCCATGACAATATAATTTTTAGGTGATAATACCAAGTCAAAAATGTGTATCCAAATATGAATATAAGAGAGTTAAGGTGGACCCGACATTATCTTTTCTAATTGTTCTTTACTAATACCTGATTCAAACACATCCACGTGGTACAATGATTCCAAAAAGAGTAATGCTACATAAACTTAAAAAGTAGACTTAAATACTAGACTTGATAATCTCAATAATTGATTTCATCGTGACTCCCATCATTTATTGGGACCCATCACCTATTCAAATTGAGATTATCAAATCTATTTTTTAAGTTCATGTAACATTACTCTTCCAAAAATTATGCCGTCTTTCATTGCCACCCCTGGATGCCCGAAAGAAAATGGTCGTGGAACTTCATAAATGGGGGTTTTCAGTATAATTTCTTCTCTATCACTCTAAAAATGAGATTTTTCATCAAAATTTCTTCACTATAACTATAATTGTAGGATTTTCCATTACAATCTCTGCGTTAGCAATTTCTAATGCGATATAACAACACGACTCTAGATCAACATGAAGTTAGTAGGTTAGGGTTAATTCACATGAACTCGAAAATAATATAATTTGTTAATATAAATAATAAATTAATCGAATTAGTGTCAAATATGAATAATTCAAAATTAACACGATTAACTTGTATTGTAAAAATAATATGTCAATTTTTTGTTATTTTTTATCAAGTATTGACATGAATTCTTGTAAAAAAAAATAAAAATAACTTGTGTTTTACTATTATACATATTTAGTAAATTTTAAGTTTAGGAAAAAAATTTAGTGTGGGTTTTGGTTGAGACATAATAGAGTGTTAATCTTAGATTTTTATTCAAGGATAATATGAGTCAACCTAAACATGATATGATCATAAATAAATCGAGTTAGTGTCAAAAAATCTAATACGATTAATTAAATAGATTGATTTAAGATAAACTAATACTCAACACAAACCTGAATTAACACAACTCGACACAACACAGTTGCCACCCTTAATCTCTTAATTAGAAACTTATGGTTTTCAACATAATTTCTTTGATTGACATTTTTACATAGTTTTTTTCATATATTTTTGGAAAATAATACTAGAGATGCAAATAAATCAAAAATAGGCGGGCACTAGATTGTTCAGGCTCGGCTCATCTATTGGCAAAAATTCTTTGTGATCTTGCAAATTTAACTAGTAGAGTAAATTATAGTTTGAAGTAGGCTCGTCTATTAAATAAGCTTTAAAACTAATATCAAGTCCGATTCGTTCAATAAATGAGCGAATTTGAATGAGTTCTAATCCAAATCAATTCCGAATTATTCATGAATAGTTCGTTCAGTTACTGTCGATCATTCCTTGCAATTAAGTTCTCAAATCTGAGTGTCCTTTTCGGTTTGATGAGGCCCAATAACAAACCTACAAAACAATTTCGAAGCTCGCACTCTCCATCTTGTCAATGGGAAGGGTGATAGGCCATAATAGGACCATATGGAAATTGCAAGCCCAAACCAATGGCCCAAATAAGATCGGCTAACTAATTGGGTCTAATCCATGTCAGCCAAAACGTACTGCCACAAAATGTCGTTAAACCATCGATTCTTAAAAAAAAAACAATTATCTAAAATATTAAAATTGCCCCTACATAAACCCAAAAATTTATCTACTTGAGTTGTTTACGTAGATTAAAATTTGTTTTAAGTCGATTAAAATTTATATTTTTTCACTTATTGTAATTTGTGATAATTAAAATTTAATTCAAGTTAATTATAATTTATTTTTAATCAGCTCGAATCAAATTTTAATCAACTCAATTTTAATTTTAATCGGCCAGAATTTTGACACATAAAAAATAAAAATTTTAATCGTCTCGAATAGAATTTTAAATGATTCAAATTTTAATAGGTAAAACATAAATTTTAATTAGCTTGGTTCAAATTTTAATACATAAAAAAATTTAAAAAACAAATGGGATCTTATTGTCGATATGCCTATCTAGAGGGTGGTTTGAAAGAAGTTTTTTCTAAAATATGTCATGGGTAATTTAGTAAAATTATATTCTAAATTGCACCTTTAATTTGACAGAGGATATTAATAGAGATTTTAAAAATATGAGGGGTGTTTTTAAAGATATGATAAACTAAAAAAGTGTGGCTGAAATTTTCCATAATTCTTTCAACTAGGAAATCAGGAGAGTGAGAGAGAATTTAGAAGGAATGTAGATTAAAGTCGGGAGTCCAATTCTCAACAATCTATCTAATATTGATTTAAAAAAAAAACAAAAAAGCAATTAGCTAGTACTTTGACCTTTATCCCCACATTTTTTTTCATTCATTTTATCACATCAGTCATTTTTATCACAGGTTGAATCATCTAATTTTTGATTAATTTGTGGCTCAGTATAATTTTTATTTAAATATTATTTATATACGATAGTGTACACTTATTACTATTTTTTTAAGGTAATGTATTTTGAGAATTTTTTTATAAATAATGAATAACAATTAATTTTAAATTATAAAATTTTAAAAATAATTTTTTTATTTAATATAATAAAATTAATTTTTTAAACTTTAAAATTTTATATTTCATATCGTACATTTTACCACGAGTCATGGCCATTAGTTGATATCCTCCCACTAGGGATGGTTTTTTCTGCTCCTCTATTAAACTTCTTTGCTATCCTTTTAGGAGTGCAATAGTCATGTTTGGAGTGTAATATCTATGTTCCTTATAATAGTAATAAGCCATATATATATATATATATATATATATATATATATATATATATATATAGATAAGTGGTTGTCTCTAACATCAAATGCCATTTTTAGTGTATGGAGTCTTAAATGTATTGGCAACTTTGATTCCGCTTATACCTACTTCTTTCTTTAAAATAAAATAGGGTAATCGATGTTTGAAAGTACGGTGTAACGTAAGTAAAAAATAAAAAATTTATGAGGAAAGAGAATTTAATATGAATATTTTTAAAAGAATGTTGGTAGCTGTTGGATAAATGTATTTGAGAACGTTGAATAAACTTATTTCTATCTTGTTTTATATTACAAATTTGTGTACTCCCAAATTAATGTCTTTTGTTGCATGTTTGTCTAGTATCGAGGGCTGCTATATCAACCTATGTTCGAATTCCACTATGTTTGGCTCCATTTTGACTTTGTTCCATTATCTTATATTCAAAAATAAATTCGACATGATCAAATTTTTAAACTTATTTAATCTATATAATAAAATAGAGTTGTTTTTGAATTCAAGAATAAAAAACAGTTTGATAATTTCGAGACAAACTGCCAACATTAAAAACATTTTACATCATTTTAGAATATATTAATCTGACGGATCAAAATGAGTCTTAAATATTTTCTACGGCCCAAAATATTCTATTCTTGAATACCATTAATCAAGTTAGAGATTCTAAACGATTCTCTCTCTCTCTCTCTCTTCAATTACACGCCCTCTCTCTTTCATTTCTTTGCCTATTCCTTTACAAATCTTCTTTTCTTATTTACTCCCCTCCTATCTACTCTTCTTTCTCTTCCTCCTTCCCTCAGATCTCCCTCTCTTTTCTGCTACAGCCAATTGCCAGAATAGCCAGGTACTCTCTCTCTCTACCCAACCAGCCACTACCCTACTACCCATCTCTCTCACATTCGCCCCTACAACTCAAAAACACAGAGATCGACACCCACGCAGTTATTCACACACACAAACACAAACAAACGCATACATTCACACACATGCAAATTCGATACACGGATTTTATTTTTTTTTGAACTCAACACACAGATTATCACTCGCAAATTTGACGGAACATTTTTGAAGGGTTAATCTCATTTTACACCCCGAAAGATTGTTCGAATTTTAATTTGTACCCTCAAAGACCAAAAATCTCAATTTACACCCTCAAAGATAGAAATTTATATCAATATGCACTCCCAAAGATCAAAAATTTTAATTTGCACTCTCAAAAATAGAAATTTATATCAATGTGCACCCCAAAGATAAAAAAAATCTCAATTTACACCCTCAAAGATAGAAATTTGTATCAATGTGCACCTAAAACTAAATTGATAAATTATACTTAGATCCCCTCATACTTGTCACTTAATCATTTAGACCTCTTCACATTTAGAATATTACTCATACATCTTATGACATTTGTGCACGTATAACACGTAACCCATTTTCCTTGATATCTATTAGTATAACCGTTAAAAAATATAATTTTATCCTAAAAAAAAATTATAATTTCATATTACCATTTATTTTATGGGTTCAATATATTCTAAATTTCAAAATCTAGTTTACCATTTGAATATCTAATAAAATGTAAATATTTATATAATGTTTTTCATATTACCTTTTATATAAATATCTACATTTTATTAGACATTCAAATGGTAAGCTTGATTTGCAACTTTAGAGTATATCGAATCTACAAAATAAAAGGTAATATGAAATTATAATTTTTTATTAGGATAATATGAAAATTTTTTAACGATTATATTAACAGATATCAACGAAAAGTGGTTATGTGTTACACATGCACAAACATCATGAGATATAAGGAGAATATTCTAAATGTGAAGGAGTTCAAATGATTAAGTGACAAACATGAGGGGATCTAGATATAATTTATCAATTTAATTTTAGGTGCACATTGATACAAATTTCTATCTTTGAGGGTGCAAATTAAAATTTTTTATCTTTGGGGATGCACATTGATACAAATTTCTATCTTTGAGGGTGTAAATTGAGATTTTTAATCTTTGAGGGTGTAAATTGAGATTTAAACAATCTTTTAGGGTACAAAATGAGATTAACCCTTTTTGAAAAGCAACCTACGTGAAAAGAATTTTAAATACATTTAAATATGAGTTTTAAACAGAACTCATTAGTTTCCCACAATCCAATATTTAAATAAGTTTCAACTGCCGCATCATTCTCATTTGGAATATGATTAAATCCTATTCGTAATGAAGGTGCAAAGGATTACATAATGTAATGGATCAATCGGTAAATTTGTCCTGGATTTGTGTAAGGAGGTTGTTGGTCAGAGCCCTGTTGTCCGAGGTCGTTATTTGCTAACATAGAAAGTTTTAAGAATAGGAAATCGGTATGCCCCAGCTGAAATACTTGCAATTCTTAAGTCCGTAAGTGGATATAGGTGTCTTTGGACTTAAAATATAAAATTATAGAAATATGCAATGCATTGACGTCTAACAAATTTAAATGTATTAAAAAGATGTTACGTGATAGAATCTAAAAAAATGCATAAGATGATCGGCCACAGTCACATTTGAAAAGAAAAAGTAATTAAGGGAAACTTACCAATCAGATAATCGTCAATGGAGAAAAAACCGTCAAGGACAGTGGCTATAAAAGGCATGTAGTGGAGAAGATGAATGCTATATTCAAACTCTCACAAAACCTATGATTTGGGCATTTTAGGAGTAGTGTTAGATTACTTTTAAGTACCAGTTATTGTTAAAATTAAGGCTATTAATCCAGTCTTTTTTGTAAGGAATAAACCTCGCAGCAATTTGTTCAGTACAACGATAAGAAAATAAATTAGCAGAATAAAGAAAATTAAAGTACAATTCACAACACAAATTTATGTGGTTCGACAAAATTGTTTTATCTATGTCCACGAGACGTGATCCGATCTTCTTTCTTTACCATTGAGAGAAAAATGAGTACAATGGTACAAGCCTCACAACTCAGGTTTAAATCTCAAACCCAAGTCCTTTGTCCCTTGTACAAACCACTCAACCTTACTTTCTCAAACCCCTAATAAAAGAAACCTCTTGTACTCTCAACAAGAGAATGAAAATTAAACAAATACAATTTTCGGAATGATCTCAAAACCAAGAGACTCATGCCTATTTATAGGCATCTCAAGATGGTGACAGATAAACTCTTTTGCATTTAAGCAATGAAATTGCTCCGCTTGTATCCTACAATCTAATTTTAGTAATGACATCATCTTACCATTTACAAAGGAACCCTCATGGTTTTTTCCTCCATTTTAACCAATTGGATTTTTTTTTTCTTCCTGAAATTGAGCTACTGCCTCACAAATCTCCATATTGGCAAAAATTTCATAACCTCCACCTGAAATTTCAAGCTCGCATCACGATTTGAGATGTCCATCCCCTCGCCTTGGGATGTCTTGTCAATCTTTAATAGTGTGAAAAATTGATCAAGTCCAAGCAATGCTTGAACTTCTATGTAATCACTAACTTTGTTAATATATCGAATGCATTATTCTCTGTGTATATTTTCATCAAACTTATCTTGCAATCCTCCACCCATTATCTGATAGTGTGATACCTCACATCGATGTGTTTCATCTTGACATGATAACCTTGATTCTTTACTTATCGAATAGCACTTTGACTGTCACAATACAGTTCCAAACTTTCTTGCTTCAATCTCAATTCCTTGACCAAACTTATCAACCACAAAGCCTCCTTGGCAACTTCCACCGTTGTCATATACTCCGCCTCAGTTGTGGATAAAGCAGGGATCGATTGAAGTATAATTTTTCAACTGATAGGTCCACCTGTAAAAGTGAAAATATAACATGTAGTAGACCTCCACTTGTCCAATTCACCTACATAGTCTGAATCTACATAGCCCACAACCTGTCTTGTCTCATCTTGTCTTTGAAACAAGATACCAAAATCCACCGTACCTCTCAAGTATCTGAAAATTCATTTAACTGCATTCTAGTGCTCCTTTTCCGAATTGTCCATGTGGTTACTTACTACATTGACTGCATGTGAGATATCTTATAGATTGCAAACTATGGCATACATGAAGCTTCTCACTGCACTAATGTATGGAACTAGGGACATTTCCTCCACCTCGTCAATTGTAGACGGACATAATCTAGTAGATAATTTAAAATGATTAGCTAGAGGTGTACTGACCAGCTTTGAATTAACCATATTAAACCTCTCTAGCACTTTCTCTACATATTTCTTCTATGAAATCCATAGTTTGCCTTTTTCTCTAAATAATAAAAGAACTATGTTCAAGCATCTTATAATAAACAGCTATCATAACTACTTCTCATGTAGCCAACATGCACAATAAAGGAATAAAATCTCCTATACCATTATCCAGGAGACTGTTTCAACCCATAAAGAAACCTTTTAAGCTTACATACCAGATTTTCTTTACCTTGCACCTTGAATCCATCTGGTTGCTCCATATATATTTCCTCCTCCAATTCTGTGTGAAAGAACGTTGTCTTGACATCAAGTTGTTGCAACTCGAGATCAAGCATAGTTACCATGACTAACATAATACGAATAGAAGAATATTTTACAACAGGAGAAAATTTTTTATTATAGTCAATACCTTCGAATTGCCTATATCCTTTTGTTATAAGATGATCTTTAATTTTTTCTCATTCATTTTCTATTGTAGGTTCCTTTTTTTGATATATCCATTTGCAACCAATTACCTTTCACCCCTTGGGTATTTCAACAAGCTCCCAAGTGTTATTTTTGTGTAAAGACTCCATCTCATATTCCATTGTTATCATCCACTTTTCATTTCCTTTGTTATTAACAACCTCCTGAAAAGAAGACGGATCTCCACTACCAACAACTAATGTAAAAGAAATCATATCCTCAAAACCATACTTGACTGATGCCTTATGTGTTCTTTTCTCTTTTTCAACAGCTAGAGTTATGGATTCTTGTTGCTCGTCATCACCACCAGATGTATCTTCCTGAGAAGACATTGGTACATCATCCTCTTCATTGGGCTGTTGTGTTTCGTCTAGCTCTATCTATAATGAGAATTTTTCTATATGAGTCTCCACCTGCTTATCATCATCCTTCTTGTTTAAGTTCAACATATGCTCTTCATTAAAGACAACATCCCTATTGATTACAACCATTCGTGCAACTAGATCCCAAAGTTTGTATCCTCTCATGCCTTTTTTGTAGCCAATAAATATGCATTGTTTAGACTTTTGGTCTAACTTTGATCGTTACTACTCCTACACATGAACATAGGCAGGACAACCAAATATTCTTAAATTAGAATAATCAACTGGTATGCATGTCCACACCCCCTCAGGGACTTTTGCATCAATAGCTGAACATGGTGACCTGTTAACAATATAGCATGTCATGTTAATAGTCTCACCCCAAAATGATTTTGGCAAACCTATAAGAAGTCTCATACATCTTACCTTGTCTAAAAGAGTTATGTTCATTCTTTCTGCTACACCATTTTGTTGTGGCCCACCTGGTGTAGTATAATGTCGAGTGATCCATTCCGTCTATCAAATTTTTTTGAATTCCTAGAGTTTATACTCCATGTCAATATCCGTCTGCAGGTACTTAACCTACTTACCTGTCTGCTTTTCAACTTTGACTTTTCCACTGCTTGAACTTGTCGAACACTTCATTTTTGTGCATCATGAAGTAGACCTATACTTTCTTGGAGAAGACATCAATAAATGTCACCAAATATACTGCTCTACCTTTGGATTGAACTGGCACGGGTCCCTATACATTTGAGCATATATATTCC
>CAUOFW020006252.1:0-24560 GCA_963454935.2 Ilex paraguariensis | reverse complement strand
TGGAAAGAAAGTTGAAATTTTTGGAGGAGAGCAAAAGGATAAAGAATGGAAAATATTAGGAGTTTGTAGATGTAAAAGTGACTAATAGACGTAGAATTCAAAGAGGTTTAGGCCATAGGGCTTGGATTAGAGCTATAGGTGTTTTGGGTTATAGGTTTAGGGGTTTAGGGTTTAGGTGTTAGAGGTTAGGGGTAGGGGTTACGGGGATAAGGGCTAAGAGTTAAGTTTAAAGGCTTAGGGGATATGATTTGGGTTTAGGTGTTCTTTTGCTTCTTTTGCTCCACTAGCTCATCTTTCTTCTCCTATTTGTCTCTTATTATATTTTTTTTGTTGTTCTTTGAGATTTTCATATTTATATGCGTGACAAATCTATTTTGTGTTTTAATTTCAGTTGTTTGTGGAATGGATGTTTGCTTTTGAAAGATTAAAAGAGTTGAAGGAGAAAAGTTTGCAAGGCGAGCTTATGATTGAAAAGATAAGTATATCTTCGTCCTAGTTGCGTTGAACTTTATTTTATATGTAAAATATGTTTTACATTGACTATTTCTACTTGTTTTTGTGTTTATTGTTTGTTATGATCATTCTTTCTATTATTTTCATCCCCCAATACTCTCATTATCCGATAGGTTCCTTTTCATTTATCGTTGTTGTTTTCATGTTTTTCCAACCTTTAATTGTTTAGCACTTTTTTGATAATATGTATTTTGTTCGCTTTTCTATTCTAGGAATTATGTTTTATTTCTTTTTTTTATTACCTTTCTATTAAATTGTTATATGTTGGAAAGAAAGTTGAATTATTTGGAGGAGAGCAAAAGGACAAAAGTATGGAAGAATATTAGGAGTTTGTAGCATGTAAAAGTGATTAATAGAACGTAGAATTCAAAGAGGTTTAGGCCATAGGGCTTGGGGATTAGAGTTATAGGTGTTTTGGGTTAAGGTTTAGGGGTTTAGGGGTTTAGGTGTTAGAGGTTAGGGGTAGGGGTTACGGGGATAAGGGCTAAGAGTTAAGGTTTAAAGGCTTAGGGATATGGATTTGGGTTTAGTGTTCTTTTGCTTCTTTTGCTCCACTAGCTCATCTTTCTTCTCCTATTTTTGTCTCTTATTATATTTTGTTGTTGTTCTTTAGATTTTCATATTTATGTGCGTGACAAATCTATTTTGTGTTTTAATTTCAGTTGTTTGTGGAATGGATGTTTGCTTTTGAAAGATTAAGAAGAGTTGAAGGAGAAAAGTTTGCAAGGCGAGCTTATGATTGAAAAGATAAGTATATCTTTTCGTCCTAGTTGCGTTGACTTTATTTTATATGTAAAATATGTTTTACACTTGACTATTTCTACTTGTTTTTGTGTTTATTGTTTGTTATGATCATTCTTTCTATTATTTTCATCCCCCAATACTCTCATTATCCGATAGGTTCCTTTCGATTTATCGTTGTTGTTTTCATGTTTTTCCAAACCTTTAATTGTTTAGCACTTTTTTGATAATATGTATTTTGTTCGTTTTTCTATTCTTGAAATATTGTTTTATTTCTTTTTTTATTACCTTTCTATTAAATTGTTATATGTTGGAAAGAAAGTTGAATTATTTGGAGGAGAGCAAAAGGACAAAGTATGGAAGAATATTAGGAGTTTGTAGCATGTAAAAGTGACTAATAGAACGTAGAATTCAAAGAGGTTTAGGCCATAGGGCTTGGGGATTAGAGCTATAGGTGTTTTGGGTTAAGGTTTAGGGGTTTAGGTGTTAGAGGTTAGGGGTAGGGGTTACGGGGATAAGGGCTAAGAGTTAAGGTTTAAAGGCTTAGGGGATATGGATTTGGGTTTAGTGTTCTTTTGCTTCTTTTGCTCCACTAGCTCATCTTTCTTCTCCTATTTTTGTCTCTTATTATATTTTGTTGTTGTTCTTTAGATTTTCATATTTATGTGCGTGACAAATCTATTTTGTGTTTTAATTTCAGTTGTTTGTGGAATGGATGTTTGCTTTTGAAAGATTAAGAAGAGTTGAAGGAGAAAAGTTTGCAAGGCGAGCTTATGATTGAAAAGATAAGTATATATTTTCGTCCTAGTTGCGTTGACTTTATTTTATATGTAAAATATGTTTTACACTTGACTATTTCTACTTGTTTTTGTGTTTATTGTTTGTTATGATCATTCTTTCTATTATTTTCATCCCCCAATACTCTCATTATCCGATAGGTTCCTTTCATTTATCGTTGTTGTTTTCATGTTTTTTCAAACCTTTAATTGTTTAGCACTTTTTTGATAATATGTATTTTGTTCGTTTTTCTATTCTAGAATATGTTTTATTTCTTTTTTTTATTACCTTTCTATTAAATTGTTATATGTTGGAAAGAAAGTTGAATTATTTGGAGGAGAGCAAAAGGATAAAGTATGGAAGAATATTAGGAGTTTGTAGCATGTAAAAGTGACTAATAGAACGTAGAATTCAAAGAGGTTTAGGCCATAGGGCTTGGGGATTAGAGCTATAGGTGTTTTGGGTTAAGGTTTAGGGGTTTAGGGTTTAGGTGTTAGAGGTTAGGGGTAGGGGTTACGGGGATAAGGGCTAAGAGTTAAGGTTTAAAGGCTTAGGGGATATGGATTTGGGTTTAGTGTTCTTTTGCTTCTTTTGCTCCACTAGCTCATCTTTCTTCTCCTATTTTTGTCTCTTATTATATTTTGTTGTTGTTCTTTAGATTTTCATATTTATTGCGTGACAAATCTATTTTGTGTTTTAATTTCAGTTGTTTGTGGAATGGATGTTTGCTTTTGAAAGATTAAGAAGAGTTGAAGGAGAAAAGTTTGCAAGGCGAGCTTATGATTGAAAAGATAAGTATATCTTTTCGTCCTAGTTGCGTTGACTTTATTTTATATGTAAAATATGTTTTACACTTGACTATTTCTACTTGTTTTTGTGTTTATTGTTTGTTATGATCATTCTTTCTATTATTTTCATCCCCCAATACTCTCATTATCCGATAGGTTCCTTTTCATTTATCGTTGTTGTTTTCATGTTTTTCCTAACCTTTAATTGTTTAGCACTTTTTTGATAATATGTATTTTGTTCGCTTTTCTATTCTAGGAATTATGTTTTATTTCTTTTTTTTTACTTTCTATTAAATTGTTATATGTTGGAAAGAAAGTTGAAATTTTTGGAGGAGAGCAAAAGGATAAAGTATGGAAGAATATTAGGAGTTTGTAGCATGTAAAAGTGACTAATAGAACGTAGAATTCAAAGAGGTTTAGGCCATAGGGCTTGGGGATTAGAGCTATAGGTGTTTTGGGTTAAGGTTTAGGGTTTAGGGGTTTAGGTGTTAGAGGGGTAGGGTTACGGGGATAAGGGCTAAGAGTTAAGTTTAAAGGCTTAGGGGATATGGATTTGGGTTTAGTGTTCTTTTGCTTCTTTTGCTCCACTAGCTCATCTTTCTTCTCCTATTTTTGTCTCTTGTTATATTTTGTTGTTGTTCTTTAGATTTTCATATTTATGTGCGTGACAAATCTATTTTGTGTTTTAATTTCAGTTGTTTGTGGAATGGATGTTTGCTTTTGAAAGATTAAGAAGAGTTGAAGGAGAAAAATTTGCAAGGCGAGCTTATGATTGAAAAGATAAGTATATATATTCGTCCTAGTTGCGTTGACTTTATTTTATATGTAAAATATGTTTTACACTTGACTATTTCTACTTGTTTTTGTGTTTATTGTTTGTTATGATCATTCTTTCTATTATTTTCATCCTCCAATACTCTCATTATCCGATAGGTTCCTTTCGATTTATCGTTGTTGTTTTCATGTTTTTCCAAACCTTTAATTGTTTAGCACTTTTTTGATAATATGTATTTTGTTCGTTTTTCTATTCTTGAAATATTGTTTTATTTCTTTTTTTTATTACCTTTCTATTAAATTGTTATATATTGGAAAGAAAGTTGAAATTTTTGGAGGAGAGCAAAAGGATAAAGAATGGAAGAATATTAGGAGTTTGTAGCATGTAAAAGTGACTAATAGAACGTAGAATTCAAAGAGGTTTAGGCCATAGGGCTTGGGGATTAGAGCTATAGGTGTTTTGGGTTAAGGTTTAGGGTTTAGGTGTTAGAGGTTAGGGGTAGGGGTTACGGGGATAAGGGCTAAGAGTTAAGGTTTAAAGGCTTAGGGGATATGGATTTGGGTTTAGTGTTCTTTTGCTTCTTTTGCTCCACTAGCTCATCTTTCTTCTCCTTTTTTTGTCTCTTATTATATTTTGTTGTTGTTTTTTAGATTTTCATATTTATTTGCGTGACAAATCTATTTTGTGTTTTAATTTCAGTTGTTTGTGGAATGGATGTTTGCTTTTGAAAGATTAAGAAGAGTTGAAGGAGAAAAATTTGCAAGGCGAGCTTATGATTGAAAAGATAAGTATATTTTCGTCCTAGTTGCGTTGACTTTATTTTATATGTAAAATATGTTTTACACTTGACTATTTCTACTTGTTTTTGTGTTTATTGTTTGTTATGATCATTCTTTCTATTATTTTCATCCTCCAATACTCTCATTATCCGATAGGTTCCTTTCGATTTATCGTTGTTGTTTTCATGTTTTTCCAAACCTTTAATTGTTTAGCACTTTTTTGATAATATGTATTTTGTTCGTTTTTCTATTCTTGAAATATTGTTTTATTTCTTTTTTTTATTACCTTTCTATTAAATTGTTATATATTGGAAAGAAAGTTGAAATTTTTGGAGGAGAGCAAAAGGATAAAGAATGGAAGAATATTAGGAGTTTGTAGCATGTAAAAGTGACTAATAGAACGTAGAATTCAAAGAGGTTTAGGCCATAGGGCTTGGGGATTAGAGCTATAGGTGTTTTGGGTTAAGGTTTAGGGGTTTAGGGTTAGAGGTTAGGGGTAGGGGTTACGGGGATAAGGGCTAAGAGTTAAGGTTTAAAGGCTTAGGGGATATGGATTTGGGTTTAGTGTTCTTTTGCTTCTTTTGCTCCACTAGCTCATCTTTCTTCTCTTTTTTTGTCTCTTATTATATTTTGTTGTTGTTTTTTAGATTTTCATATTTATGTGCGTGACAAATCTATTTTGTGTTTTAATTTCAGTTGTTTGTGGAATGGATGTTTGCTTTTGAAAGATTAAGAAGAGTTGAAGGAGAAAAGTTTGCAAGGCGAGCTTATGATTGAAAAGATAAGTATATCTTTTCGTCCTAGTTGCGTTGACTTTATTTTATATGTAAAATATGTTTTACACTTGACTATTTCTACTTGTTTTTGTGTTTATTGTTTGTTATGATCATTCTTTCTATTATTTTCATCCTCCAATACTCTCATTATCCGATAGGTTCCTTTCGATTTATCGTTGTTGTTTTCATGTTTTTCCAAACCTTTAATTGTTTAGCACTTTTTTGATAATATGTATTTTGTTCGTTTTTCTATTCTTGAAATATTGTTTTATTTCTTTTTTTATTACCTTTCTATTAAATTGTTATATATTGGAAAGAAAGTTGAAATTTTTGGAGGAGAGCAAAAGGATAAAGAATGGAAGAATATTAGGAGTTTGTAGCATGTAAAAGTGACTAATAGAACGTAGAATTCAAAGAGGTTTAGGCCATAGGGCTTGGGGATTAGAGCTATAGGTGTTTTGGGTTAAGGTTTAGGGGTTTAGGTGTTAGAGGTTAGGGGTAGGGGTTACGGGGATAAGGGCTAAGAGTTAAGGTTTAAAGGCTTAGGGGATATGGATTTGGGTTTAGTGTTCTTTTGCTTCTTTTGCTCCACTAGCTCATCTTTCTTCTCCTTTTTTTGTCTCTTATTATATTTTGTTGTTGTTCTTTAGATTTTCATATTTATTTGCGTGACAAATCTATTTTGTGTTTTAATTTCAGTTGTTTGTGGAATGGATGTTTGCTTTTGAAAGATTAAGAAGAGTTGAAGGAGAAAATTTGCAAGGCGAGCTTATGATTGAAAAGATAAGTATATCTTTTCGTCCTAGTTGCGTTGACTTTATTTTATATGTAAAATATGTTTTACACTTGACTATTTCTACTTGTTTTTGTGTTTATTGTTTGTTATGATAATTCTTTCTATTATTTTCATCCTCCAATACTCTCATTATCCGATAGGTTCCTTTCGATTTATCGTTGTTGTTTTCATGTTTTTCCAAACCTTTAATTGTTTAGCACTTTTTTGATAATATGTATTTTGTTCGTTTTTCTATTCTTGAAATATTGTTTTATTTCTTTTTTTTATTACCTTTCTATTAAATTGTTATATATTGGAAAGAAAGTTGAAATTTTTGGAGGAGAGCAAAAGGATAAAGAATGGAAGAATATTAGGAGTTTGTAGCATGTAAAAGTGACTAATAGAACGTAGAATTCAAAGAGGTTTAGGCCATAGGGCTTGGGGATTAGAGCTATAGGTGTTTTGGGTTAAGGTTTAGGGGTTTAGGGGTTTAGGTGTTAGAGGTTAGGGGTAGGGGTTACGGGGATAAGGGCTAAGAGTTAAGGTTTAAAGGCTTAGGGGATATGGATTTGGGTTTAGTGTTCTTTTGCTTCTTTTGCTCCACTAGCTCATCTTTCTTCTCCTATTTTTGTCTCTTATTATATTTTGTTGTTGTTCTTTAGATTTTCATATTTATGTGCGTGACAAATCTATTTTGTGTTTTAATTTCAGTTGTTTGTGGAATGGATGTTTGCTTTTGAAAGATTAAGAAGAGTTGAAGGAGAAAAGTTTGCAAGGCGAGCTTATGATTGAAAAGATAAGTATATCTTTTCGTCCTAGTTGCGTTGACTTTATTTTATATGTAAAATATGTTTTACACTTGACTATTTCTACTTGTTTTTGTGTTTATTGTTTGTTATGATAATTCTTTCTATTATTTTCATCCTCCAATACTCTCATTATCCGATAGGTTCCTTTCGATTTATCGTTGTTGTTTTCATGTTTTTCCAAACCTTTAATTGTTTAGCACTTTTTTGATAATATGTATTTTGTTCGTTTTTCTATTCTTGAAATATTGTTTTATTTCTTTTTTTTATTACCTTTCTATTAAATTGTTATATATTGGAAAGAAAGTTGAAATTTTTGGAGGAGAGCAAAAGGATAAAGAATGGAAGAATATTAGGAGTTTGTAGCATGTAAAAGTGACTAATAGAACGTAGAATTCAAAGAGGTTTAGGCCATAGGGCTTGGGGATTAGAGCTATAGGTGTTTTGGGTTAAGGTTTAGCGATTTAGGGGTTTAGGTGTTAGAGGTTAGGGGTAGGGGTTGCGGGGATAAGGGCTAAGAGTTAATGTTTAAAGGCTTAGGGGATAAGGATTTGGGTTTAGTGTTCTTTTGCTTCTTTTGCTCCACTAGCTCATCTTTCTTCTCTTATTTTTGTCTTTATTATATTTTGTTGTTGTTCTTTAGATTTTCATATTTATGTGCGTGACAAATCTATTTTGTGTTTTAATTTCAGTTGTTTGTGGAATGGATGTTTGCTTTTGAAAGATTAAGAAGAGTTGAAGGAGAAAAGTTTGCAAGGCGAGCTTATAATTGAACAGATAAGTATATATATTCGTCCTAATTGCGTTGACTTTATTTTATATGTAAAATATGTTTTACATTTGACTATTTCTACTTGTTTTTGTGTTTATTGTTTGTTATGATCATTCTTTCTATTATTTTCATCCTCCAATACTCTTATTATCCGATAGGTTCTTTTTCATTTATCGTTGTTGTTTTCATGTTTTTCCAAACCTTAAATTGCTTAGCACTTTTTTGGTAATATGTATTTTGTTCGCTTTTCTATTTTAGAAATTATGTTTTATTTCTTTTTTTTATTACCTTTCTATTAAATTGTTATATGTTGGAAAGAAAGTTGAATTATTTGGAGGAGAGCAAAAGGACAAAGTATGGAAGAATATTAGGAGTTTGTAGCATGTAAAAGAGATTAATAGAACGTAGAATTCAAAGAGGTTTAGGCCATAGGGATCGGGGATTAGAGCTATAGGTGTTTTGGGTTAAGGTTTAGGGGTTTAGGTGTTAGAGGTTAGGGGTAGGGGTTACGGGGATAAGGGCTAAGAGTTAAGGTTTAATGGCTTAGGGGATATGGATTTGAGTTTAGTGTTCTTTTGCTTCTTTTGCTCCACTAGCTCATCTTTCTTCTCCTATTTTTGTCTCTTATTATATTTTGTTGTTGTTATTTAGATTTTCATATTTATGTGCGTGACAAATCTATTTTGTGTTTTAATTTCAGTTGTTTGTGGAATGGATGTTTGGTTTTGAAAGATTGAGAAGAGTTGAAGGAGAAAAGTTTGCAAGGCGAGCTGATGATTGAACAGATAAGTATATATATTCGTCCTAATTGCGTTGACTTTATTTTATATGTAAAATATGTTTTACACTTGACTATTTCTACTTGTTTTTGTGTTTATTGTTTGTTATGATCATTCTTTCTATTATTTTCATCCCCCAATACTCTCATTATCCGATAGGTTTTTTTTTATTTTTCGTTGTTGTTTTCATGTTTTTCCTAACCTTTAATTGCTTAGCATTTCTTTGATAATATGTATTTTGTTCTCTTTTCTATTATAGAAATTTTGTTGAACAGCAGAAGGCACAAAAGTGGCATTAATCCAGTTGAACAGCAGCTAAAATTCCAGCTGTAATCAGGTGAACAGACGCATGAAAAGTAGCTGCAAAGGGTGAGAGTAGAGGCAGCTGAAATTCATCAGAAAAGGCAGCAGTAACACCCTAAGAGAAAGCAGCTGGGATCCCGCTGAAAGCCAGTTAATTCAGAGCAGCCGCTGGAACCGAGGAAAGAAACAAAAAAATAGCTGAAAAAAATCAGCTGCAGCAGCATCTGGACTGTTCACGTGAACAGTCCCCTTCTGATCAGAACCCACACACAGCCCCCAGCACTCCTTCATTGCAAAACCAAAAAAACAGTAGAGAGGCCAGCTGAGTGGCTCATACAAGCAAGAAACCAATTGGAAAACCAGCTGGAAAACAAGAAGATTCAGCAGTGCAGCAACCGGACTGCTCACGTGAGCAGTGGACTTGGACAGAGAAGGAATGCTGCTGAACAGAACCCTGAAATACCAACATCTGAGAGGAAGCCAATAAATGCCAACATGATACAGCAGAAGGCGTAAAAGTAACAATAAATCTCAGCTAGGAGCAGCTGAAGTCCCAGCTGAAAACCAACTGTGTTCCAGCCAATAAACCAACTGAGATCAGCTGGAAGAGACAATCTGCAGCAATCGCGAAGCAGTTCACATGAACAGTGCATCCAGACAACAAGCAGCAGAAAAGCAACATGAGAACCCCCACAACAGCATTAAAGAAACAGATGTTGCCTGAAAAACCAGCAGGAACAAGGGAAACCAGCAGAGTCCTCCAAACTGAAAGCACCACATCACAGAGAGAACCAGTTGGAAAGAAAATCAGCTGACTAGAGCAAAACCAGCTAAACAGTCCAATGACCATAAACCATGGCAGCCTTAGCAAAAGCCCCATCATGTGAAATGGATCCATAATATAGGTAAAAAATCACAAAAAATGGCGCACTTTTTCCTTGGCGTTTTAACACCTTGTTGATCCTGCATCTGGATTAATTTAGCCCGGAGAGGAATCTTTAAATCAAGTGTGAAATCCGAAGAGGTACCCTCCAAAACAGCAAATCACAAATTCTCCAAAACTTCCAGGCCCTCATGTGCCCTTTCATTATCATTTGAACCATCATGGCCGAATCAGTTTCAATCTGAATATTATAATTTAGCAGTCCATAACTTCTAAATAGCAATAAACCATCCTTGAGAGCATGCAACTCAGCTTCCGTGTTGGAACACACCTCATAAAAAAAAGAAGCAGCCAGAACTATGTGCCCCAAGTCATTCCTTACCACAGCTCCGCCCCCAGCTCTTCCAGGATTTCCTTTCGATGCCCCATCCACATTTAGCTTTAAAATGCCCGAAGGAGGAGGGGACCAGTTTATCCAAATAATTTTTTGTTTCAGCTCATGCCTCAGCTCTACCTTTAATGCCCTCAAGAATTCCATACCAATCATGCCTTCCTTATCTTTGGGTCTAACGCCATAAGCCTGAAGACGCAGAGTGGAGCAGATATCTACAAACACAGCATAGGCCGAGAGTGAGCTATCTTCATAGACCCTTCTGCATCGCTCCCTCCATAATCTCCAAATTACCACCAGTGGAACACCTCTTAACAAGTTCTGACTTACAGAGTGTTTTTTAGAAATTTTGATCAGTCTCATCATACAAACCAAAGGATTCAGCGGAGAAAACCTGAAAACCACGAAATGCAGCCAGTTTCCCCCAAACCTCTTTATCAAAGTTGCATTGTATGAACAGGTGAGAAGTAGATTCCACAGCCTTGTAACATAGAGAACATCTGCTGGCCAAATCAACACCGACCCGCTGGAAGTTTGAGTCCTCTACTACTGCTTTCTGATATATCTTCCAGCCCAGCAGTTTTGCACTTGGGAAAATCGATTGGTTCCAGATCACAGAGGTCACAGGCACAGGGACACTCGAAGCTCTCACTGCCTCCCAAGCAGACTTGACATTGGACTCTCCCGAATCAGTTAATTTCCATATCAGTCGATCTTTCTTTTCGCTTAAACAAATCATAGAATTCTGTACTTCATGCTTTAACTGTTCAGATACCTGCACCCCCAAACTTTGCCACTGCCAGCACCCATCAGCCCATAACTCATCCAGGCATGGAAAGCACGAGGGAGAAACGACATACCTGAGCAGAAGAGGGCCAGATCCAGTCCAGTTCGAACACCAAAAGTCAACATTCTTCCCATTCCCCACCATGACCTGTGAGTTGGTCATAATCAAGCTAAAGAAAGGTTGCAGCATTCGAAATATACGCATTTTTCCAGTACCCGTGCATCGCATCAAGTGATTGCCTTTTAAGAATTTTTCTCTAAACATGTTTGCCCACAGAGAGTCGCCCTTAAGAATACCCCATGCCTGCTTCCAACGGTATGCCGTTTGGATATCTTCAAATTTACGAATCCCTAGGCCCCCCCTCTTGCTTGGGTCTTGTAATTACAGACCATGAAACCCAAAGCCTTTTCCTCTCCCCCATCCTGCCTAGCCACATAAAGGAGGTCATGAGAGAATTCAACTTTGCCAGGATGCCTTTGGGCACGCTTAGACAAGCGAGCAAATGAATAGGAACAGAATTAAGGACTGATTTAATCAACACAATTCTGCCCATGTTTGAAAGTAAGCGTGCGTACCACCCTTCCATTTTGGCTTTGAATTTTAGGACCACATCCTCAAAATCCCGCAGTTTATATCTTCCTCTTATCATGGGGCATCCCAGGTAGACGAAGGGACATTGTTTTATTGGAATTTGAGCAATTCTGGATAGAGTCATTGTCCTGCCCCGAGGAATATTGGAGGAACATATGAAAGAGCTTTTATGTTTACTTATCCTCTGTCCAGAGCTATCCTTGTATCTTGCCAAAAACCTCATCAATCGTTCCATGGAAAGTTTATTACCCCTAAGAAACAGTAGAGTATCATCTGCAAAAAGCAGATGAGAGACAAGAATTGCATTCCTCCCTGCATGAAAAGCCTTGATTCTGCCTTCACCATACAGCTTCAACAGTCCTCTACTTAAAACCTCCTCTGCCAGAATAAAGAGAGCCGGAGAAATTGGGTCACCTTGTCTCAGTCCTCTAGACGAAGGAAAGAAACCGAATCTTTTCCCATTCAAGCAGACCGAGAAAAATTGATTCTTTAAGCAGTTGCCAATGATAGAAATGAACAAGCTTGAAAAGCCAAAACAAGTCAAGGTTCTTTTCAAAAAATCCCACTCTATGCGATCGTACGCCTTCATCATATCCAGTTTAAGAATCACGTTGCCAGCCTCAACTTTCCTATCAAGCTCTCCAACCATTAACTGAGCTAAAGAAATACAGTCCCCAATCCCTCTCCCTTTGACAAAACCATGCTATGCATTTGAAATCAGAGATGGAAGAAGGGAAGCAAGTCTATTGGATAGGATCTTAGTGAAGACTTTGTATAAAAAATTGCATAGACTTATGGGCCTGAACTCTGAGAAAGAACAGGGCTTCAACACTTTTGGAATCAAAACGAGGAGTGTGGGGTTGACCGATCTTGGGACCACTCCCCCACTTAAGAAAAAGTTAACCGTTTCTAACATGTCATGTTTAATAATATCCCATGCAACTTGAAAGAATCTACCAGAGAAACCATCAGTTCCAAGGGCGCTTTCCACAGATATAGAAAGCACAACCTATTTAACTTCAATTAAGGTGGCAGCCATAGTCAAATTCTCGTTGTCAGTTGGTCCAACAAGCTCAGGAATGACCCCAAATAACTCTTCATCAAGGGTATGGTTTTTAGACTTGTACAATTTAGTAAAGAAAGTGACAGCCTGATGAGAAATCTCCTCCTCAGAGCTACAAGAAAGTCACATACAAGAAAGTCATTTATTTGTTATGGGTAGAAGCGAACAATTGGTATGTGAAGGATGGAAGTAAATATAGAGATGTGGTTGAGAGAAAAGAGGTTAGGAAACCAAAAGTTTAAAAATGGAGATGTGTATGATTAATGTCACAAATGTTTGGTATTTAAATTCAATGGTGATCTTGGCATTTTCAAAATTTTGGAGGACAAAAGTGTCTAAAAAATGTTTTTCATATATGTTGATATTTTATAGTAGTATAGATATAGATATTTTCTTAATAAAATCCGGAGTAACCTAAGTATAATTATTATGGTTTTAAACTCATGTTTCTCATTTTATGGGAAACAGGGTGTGACACACACTAGATATTGATATATGCTTAAATATTGCTTTAAATCTCGATCATTGAATATTATGATTATGTTCAAACCTTTGTTCTAGTCAAAATGAAGTCCTTGTTCAAAGTGTGAATAAAACATATATTTGTATTAGCAATGCGCCACGTGCGTTGCACGTGACTAATTTTTTTTAAAAAAAATTAATAAATAATTATTTGGTATATATGATTGAATTAAATATCATCTCAATTTTACCAAATTTATTTTTTCATTGCTCATGCTCCATTATAGAATTTTTGAAAATTTTGTATATTTTCAAGATTGGTTATTCTAACTTTAAGAAAAATGATCGGTTATTATTTGATATAACAAAGTTTAAAAAGTTTACTATAACTAAAAAATTATATAAAACTATATATACATTATTTTTTTCTTAAAAATAAAATGGTTTTGATGAAAAATAAAATATACATACGTAGTCATAATATTATCTTTATAAATGAGATGAGTAATATTATATTAATGGAGTTTTTGAAGGTTTTTTTTAATATTTTGTTAAAACTTATAATAATGCATATATTTTTGAAGAGTAATATAATAAGTCAAAAAGTTTCATAAAAATTGACATTTATAAATAAAGAATAAATAATTAAAAAATTAATTTGATTAAGATTTTACTTATAAATCATTTAATAAAATAAAAATAATTATCAATAAATTAATCATATTGGAACCTTACTGTATTAAGATTATCTAGGTCAATTGTGATAAAATTTAATATACAATGCTATAATCTATATAATAAAGTAGAGTTGAGTTTGAATCCAAGAGACAAAGAGTGGTTCAGATCGTTTTGAGACAAAACATAAGCACATCCGACGGACAATGTAATCTCAACATAAAAGACGGTTCAGATCATTTCAAAAATTTTGATCTAACGGTATATTGTGATTACCGAAATTAGTTTCCCCGCCCGACAAAATTCCTGTTTTAATTATAAGGGCTTTTTGCTTGACTGACGCCCCAGTCTCCTCTGATTCCCCCATATCTTCCCCTAAAATCTCTCTCAGAATCCTTCTCAATTTCATCCTCTGCCTTCCAAACTCATCCCCAAAATCTTCCCCTACTCATCCCCAAAATCTCTCATGCCCAGCTCATCCCCAAAATCTCTTACGCCGAGGTATCTCAGTAATTGCTCTAACAATTTGTCTCCTCCCTTTCTCTCTGGAGTCCAACTCCGGCGACCCAAATATTCCAACATTCACCACAACTCTCACCATGCTTTTCCTAAACCCTATTTTTTTTTTTTAAAAAAAAAGGAGGATATATTGAAATGAGCAGAAATTACAAGAAGCAAGGAAGCCGGGCTTTAACAAAAACAAGGAAGCCAATGTGGCATAAACCATCAAAAAAGAAAAGGACATAAAATGGGACATGAAGGCTAGCAAAAGCCAGCTGAGAGTCCAGCTGAAGATCCAGAAAATTCAGCTGGAGGAAAGCTGGAAACCCAAGAGACAGCAACTGCGAGATGATGAAAACCATGAGGAATGAACATAAGCCCAGAACCAACACAGCAACTGAGAGCCCGCTGAGAACAAATCCCCAGCTGACTGCCGAAGGAAGCAGCAACAGAGAAACCCACAGCAGCAGACCAATAGCCAGCGTCAAGCAGATGAAAGAACCGCTGAGAGACCATGAGAAAATCAGCAAAACCAGCTGAAGAAAAAGAGACCAGAGGTGGCCAGCAGCAGCGACAAGAAAGCTGTGCACATGAACCATCACAGCAGCAAGTGGAGCCCATAAGAACCAGCAGAGAACCACAAAGAAATCATGGAAAACCAGCTGGAAACCCGTTGAGACCAGCTGGAAATCCAGCTGAAAACCCTCTGAGCAGAACCGTGGAAAGCCTTCAATGTTTACCAAAGATAAAGTCTGATAAAACCAGCTGTAGCAACAAAATGAGCCACGATCCCCAGCTGAAATCAGCACAAAATCCAGCTGAGATCCAGAAAAAACTAGCTGAAAGAGCCCATCAGTAGCCGCAAACAGGCTGTCCATGTGAACAGTAGCGTGAACAGTGTGTCATGACCAAAACCAGTTGAAAACCATCTGAAAATCACCCACAGCAGCTGCAATATCAGTAGAGGTCAGCTGAGAAAAACCGCCAGCAGCAGGAAGCACTGTTCACGTGAACAGTCGCGTGAATAGTACTCCCTGACCAAAAACAGCAAAAAAGCCACCGGAATGTCCCCCCAGCTGCATTTAATGTACAAATGTTGCCTAAGCTTCCCAGCAGGGTAAAGGAAGCAAACACACCAGCTGCGAGAAGCCAAGCAATGAGAAACAAAAGCCCCAGCCCGATTGGATGATTCATAAGTAAAAACCAAAGAATCAAAAATTAGTAAACTTTTTCCTTGACGTTTTAACACCTTGTTGATCCTGGATCTGAATTAATTTTGCCCGGAAAGGAATCTTCAAATCACGTGTGAAATCCGAAGAGGCACCCTCCAAAACAGCAAGGTTTGCAAGACAGTCAGCTAAGCAATTTGCTTCCCTGTATACATGAGCCAAACTAAAATTCATGCCCTTCAATAACTCCATGATCTCATCACAAATCTTCCAAAACTTTCGGGCCCTCATGTGCCCTTTCATCACCATTTGGACCATCACCGCTGAATTAGTTTCAATCAGAAGGCCACAGTCTAACAGCCCATAACTTCTAAACAACAATAAACCATCCTTGAGTGCATAAAGCTCAACCTCCATGTTTGAACAAACCTCATAGAAAAAAGAAGCAGCCAAGACAATGTGCCCCCATTCATTCCTTACCACAGCTCCAGCCCCAGCTCTTCCAGGATTTCCTTTCGATGCCCCATCCACATTTAGCTTTAAAAAACCGGAGGGAGGAGGGGACCAGTTAATCCAAATAATTTTTGGTTCCAGTTCCTGCCTCATCTCCACCTTTAAGGCCCTCAAAAGATCCATCCCCATCATGCCTTCCTTTGCCTTGGGACGAGTACCATAAGCCCGAAGACGCAAAGAGGAGCAAATATCAAGAAAAACAGCATGGGCCGAAAGTGAGATATCTTCATAGACTCTTCTGCATCGCTCCCTCCATAGTCTCTAAAAGACCACCAGTGAAGTACCTCTTAATAGGTTATTGCTAACAGAGTTTTTTTTTTAAATTCTGATCAACCTCATCATACGAACCATGGGAGATTCAGCCGAGAAAATCTGAAATCCACAAAAGGCAGCAAGCTTCCCCCAAACCTCTTTAGTAAAGTTGCATTGTGTGAATAGGTGAGTCGTAGTTTCCACTTCCTGATGGCATAGAGGGCATCTACTGGCCAATTCAACGCCAATACGTTGGAAATTTGAGTCCACCACCACAGCTTTCATATGTATCTTCCATCCCAGCAGTTTTGCACTTGGAAAGACAGATTGGTTCTAGATCGCAGAGGTTATAGGCACAGGGTTATTTGAAGTTCTCACCGCCTGCCAAGCTGATTTGACATTGAACTCTCCCGACTCGGTTAATTTCCATATCAATCGATCTTCTTTGCCACATAAACGAATCCCAGAGTTATGGATTTCGTGCTTTAATTGCTCAGAAATCTGGACTCCCAATAACTGCCACTACCAGTCCCCTCTTGCCCATATCGCATCTAGACTTAGAAAGCTCGAGGGGGAGACATCGTGCCTGAGCAATAAAGGGCCAGATCCTGCCCAGTTCGTGCACCAAAAATCCACAGACTTCCCGTTTCCCACCAAAACCTAGGAGTTCTCCATAACCAAGCAAAAGAAAGGTTGCAGCATTCGAAATGTACGAGCTTTTGCAGTGCCCAGACATCATAACATGTGTTTGCCTTTTAAGAATTTTGCTCTAAACATGTTCGCCCAAAGAGAGTCACCCTTTAGAATTCCCCATACCTGCTTCCATCGAAAAGCAGTTTGGATGTCCTCAAATTTACGAATTCCAAGCCCCCCTCTTGCTTGGGTCTTAAAATATCTTGAAACTCAATGCCTTTTCCTCTCCCCCATCCTGCCTGACCAAATAAAGGAGGCCATCAAAGACTTCAACTTGACCAGGATGCCTTTGGGCACCCTAAGACAAGAGAGCAAGTGAATAGGGACTGCACTGAGGACCGATTGAACCAATACAATTCTGCCCATGTTTGATAGCAAGCATGCATACCACCCTTCCAATTTAGCCTTGAATTTTAGAACCACTTCCTCAAAATCCCGGAGTTTATATCTTCCTCTAATTATGGGGCAGCCTAGGTAGGTGAAGGGGCATTGTTTAATTGGAATTTGTGCAATTTTGGAAAGTGTCATTCTCCTGACCAGGGGAATTTTGGAGGAGCAGATTAAGGAACTTTTCTGCTTGCTTATTCTCTGACCAGAGCACTCCTCGTATCTTGCCAAAAATCTCACCATTTGTTCCATGGATAGTTTATTCCCCCTAAGAAACAACAGAGTGTCATCTGCAAAAAGAGGATGAGAAATAAGAAGAGCACCCCTCCCTGCATGAAAAGCCTTGATTCTGCCTTCACCATACAGCTTCATCAAGCCCCTGCTTAACACTTCCTTGGCCAAAATAAAGAGAGCAGGTGAGATTGGGCCACCTTGTCTCAACCCTCTAGACGAAGGAAAATTGCCAAATCTTTTCCCATTCAAGCAGACCGAGAAGAATTGGTTCTTTAGGAAGTTACCAATGATGGAAACAAATAAGTTTGAAAAACCAAAACAGCCCAAAGTTCTTTCCAAAAAGTCCCACACCAATGCGGTCATATGCCTTCATCATATCCAATTTAAGAATCACGTTGCCTGCTTCGACTTTTCTATCAAGCTCGCCCACCATTAACTGTGCTAAAGAAATACAATCCCCAATCCCTCTCCCTTTGACAAAACCGTGTTTTGCATTTGAGATCAGAGACGGAATGAGAGCCACAAGTCTATTGGATAGGACCTTCGTGAAGACTTTGTACAAAAAATTGCATAGGCTTATGGGCCTAAAGTCTGTGAAAGAGCAAGGCTTCATCACTTTTGGAATCAAACACAAGGAGTGTGGAGTTAACAGATCTTGGAATCACTCCCCCACTCAAGAAAAAATTAACCGCCTCCAAAAGGTCGCTTTTAACAATATCCCATGCTACTTGAAAGAATCTACCAGAAAAACCGTCAGCGCCAGGGACGCTTTCCACAGACATAGAAAAGACAACCTGTTTCACTTCGGTTAAGGTAGCAGTCATAGTCAAGATCTCGTTAGCCGCTGGTCCAACAAGTTTAGGAATAACCCCAAATAGCTCTTCATCAAGCCCATGGTCCTCTGACATGTACAGTTTAGCAAAAAAGGTTGTGGCCTGTTGAGAGATCTCCTCCTCAGAGTCACACCATTCACCATCTTCACCTTTAATCCTCATCAGTCTGTTCCTCACAGCCTTCCCTTTGGCCAAAGCATGAAAGAACTTGGTATTCCTCTCCCCGTGTAGTGCCCATTTTATGTTAGCTTTTTGTCTCCAGTACAATTCTTCCAACCTAAGTGTTTCCTCTAGATTCTTTCTTGCAGAGTAGTTATCATCCACAGAACGTTCTGCCTCTCGCAAAGCCAATTCCTGCATACTAATCTTTTCAAAAATGTTCCCAAACACCTCCTTGTTCCATTTTTTGATATTAAACTTTAGCATTTTTAGTTTGAGGAAGAAGTTCTCAGCGTTAGCAAACATTCTGTCCAGCCGTTGCCACATTCTCGAATTAGCCCCTCCGATTGAATACAGTCCCCAAATTCATCCATTGCCAACACAGATGGAGAGGCACCCCCCCATTCTTTCATTTGACCTCATCACAATGTTAAAATCCCCCATCACCAACCAGGGCATAGCAAAGGATGTAGAAATAACCTGTAAGTGTCCCCACAAGGGCCTCCTTAACAAGTAAGTCACAACAACCATACACCACCGTAACTAACACTGGATCAGCTCCCTGGTAGGAGACTGACACGGTCATAGCTTGTTCAAAGTGCAGCATGCTCTTAACTTCCAAGTTATCATTCCATAAAAGCCACATATTTTTCTCTGCCTTTGTGTTTGCCATAAAAGAATTTAACCCAACAGCAAGACCAAAATTCCTTAGTTTGGTATGGGACATTTTTGGTTCAATAACAGCGAGAAGACTCACCTTATTCATTACAATTAATTTCTTTAATTTGCTTCTTAGGCTCTCTTTTCCAGCACCCCTTACATTCCACATTAGGAAATTCATCATAAAGAATTTGTTTCATCATTACCTCTGGGACTATGCCCAGTACTGCAGTCGGAGTAGTTCACTGTTGTTTGGTTTAGCAAGATAATTCCTTGATCTTCATTTACAGTGGCATCTTCACTTGAATCAGCCCAATTTTTTGAGCTTTCTTGATCAGAGTAAAAGCCCCTGTCTGGTGGTTCTTTATCCCTCCTGAGTCCACTTTCGTCATCCACGGTGTAATTTTGTCTGCCTCTTAGCTCATACAGATGATCCACAAAGAAAGAAGATGAGGTAGGTGAATGAGATTGTTTATTTAACGAGCACATTACTGTACCTGCCATCTGTTGCACCTCTTTAGACCCTTCCGCCTGAGGTTGAGAAAATAGAGCATTATCCATACCGTTCTGTATACCCTTTTCACCTCTTTCGGGAGATACCTCCATTAATGACATTTCTTTCTCCTTTTCTGCGCCCTGTAACCTCTCCTCATCCGGTGTTACAGTAACCAAATCCTCCTTGTTTTTTGCCTCAGAACTTACAACAGTGCTTTTTTAAGTAATTGAATCCCCGTTATGATTTTCCGTTTCATCTTTTCCCTCCTCTGCGACATCCTTGCCCGAATGCTCTCCTCTTAACACATTAAATTTATTGGCATCCTCCTCTCCTCCTACATCTAAATTTATAGGATTCGAGAAACTGTGGTGCTTGGTGACCCTCTTTCACGGTTACTTTGGAATTCGCTTTTTTTGTGACTTTCTGCCATGCCTTATCTTTCCCCTTAAGGTCCTCGTCTTTTTTCGAGATGCCAGCTTTCTGCTTTCTTTCCTCCTTAGGGTTGTATGCCTGTTTGTCCACTTTGTTTTCCTCTTCCCTTTTGCCTTTACGACACTCGAGCATCCCATGGCCTTCTTTCAAACACCCAGCACAATACTTCACCAATTTTTCATAATTAATCTTTTGCCAACGCCCACTTGTTCCGCCAAAATCCAGCCAAAGACGAGATGGGTTATCAGCTAATAAATTAACTTCGACACATACGCTAGCCACACCTGGCCTAGATAATAGGAGGGTGGGTGAGTCAATTACAAGGATTCTCCCGATGGGACTCAAAATGTCCCGAAGGCTCTCCTTATCAAAGAGGTGAATTGGCAAACCTGGGAGAGAAATCCAAATAGGAACCACTGGTGGTTCAATCCCAGGCAGGAACTCCGAAAACCACTTGAAGAACCTGAACAAGAAGCCCTCGATGTGTGTTGCATCTGTGAAACCCGGGAAAATTTGAACTTTTTCTTAGAAAGGGTAAAATGGTAATTTGTCATCCTAATGCGTATTTAAAATACTCATGTTCTAGACCTCGGTTGAGGAAACGAGTTCGCCGTTGGATTCGTATCGCAAAATCTAATCACCCTGTCAAATTTCGTCGAATTTCGAGATAGACGAATTTTTGCACGTTGTTCAAGGCAACTACGAGGCGAATGACATTTTAAAGGTCCCCAAAAATGAATTTTTTAAATTTTTTTCTTAAAATCAAGTTAAAGTTCCAATACAATTAATTTTAACTAAATCTGAGGTATAACAAATCGTTTCGGAACGAAAAACGGACCCGGAAGTCTGAAATATGCGGTGCGATGTGGACCACACATTCAGGACTATAAATACCTACTTGACTTAAATATTTTGGAAAAAATATCTCATGTTCTTGACCCTTGGCCGGCCATAGAGAGAAGAGAATGAAAAGAGAGAAAAACAAGTAAGTTCTTCAAGCTTCAATCCAAGATTCTCGGAGTTTCGTCGGTCGGAATTCGTCGAGTCAAGAATCAAAGTTCATCTCCTCGACGAGGGTTACGTGTACGTACCAAGAAAAGTGGATTTCACCGAAGGTGCAAAGAAAAGACTTTGGAGGAATCAAAGGTTCTTGGGCTTGTTTTGGTGTTTTTTAGAAGTTCTACCACTTCTTACACGCTACAAGAGGTAGGGTTCGCTCCTACCTTGGTTTTATTCTTACCTTAAGTGGGCTTTTAGTGGCTGAAAATGGTTTATATGTGGGCTGTCCAAATAGACTGTTAAGGGGCTGAATTTTGGACTGTTAAGGGGCTGAATTACGGACTGTTTTGGTGCTGAAATTGGGGCTGTTTTGTGCACTAATTAGGGGCTGTATACAGACTGTTTTGGGGGCTATTTTAGGGCCTATTTTGGGGCGGTTTAGTGGCTAAATTTTGGGCCACTATGGGCTGATTTTCTTGTGGGCTGAAATATGTGCTATATTTTGTCTTTTAAATTAAGTGTGTTTTTGACATAGATTATGTGATAACATGCTTGTCAATTGTGTTGAATATAAATGTTGACACATGCTAGTTGATGTTTTGACATTGTGATGAAATTATGGGGATTATTAGCATATGATATAAATCGCCATGGTAGACATTGATGTGTAAAAATTGTTCCTTTGGCATGCATTGCAATATGAACAAGGAATTGGCATCACATTCATGGGCATGAGTCATGAGTGTGGATGTGTGTATGCATGGTTAATTAAACACCATTCTTGGTGATTAATGGGTAGACTCGAAAAAGTTAGGTTGAAAATCTGAATGAGTCACATGGTTGCATGAAAGAAAAACTTGTGTCGGGTATAGCAAGAAGGGGTAGATTCCCCCCTCGGGTGCAAGACTCGGCGACTTGGTTATACATTCCCCTGTAGTGAAATTCCAAAAAAGTGTAGTATGGTGTACGGAACCGGCGGTATAAAATCCAAAATCCGTTGCCCAACAAGACACAAGATTTTGATTTATAAAGTACTCATATAATGAGTAACACCCATTAATGATTTGGTTTTATAATAAAACAACTTTTATTTCAAACGATCATTTGGTGAATTTTTTCGTCAATTGACGGATTCAGTATACCTTGGCATTGCATTGTGTCGTGGGAGTCGATGATGACTTGGGTTTAAGTGTATGAGTGAGTATCATCTCATTTCATGGCATGACATGATTACATTCCACATTTAATGCATATTCTTGTATGGAATGATTGTTAAATGTTGTTTGTTGCTTATATACACCACATATGCATCTAAGGTGGAGAGTAGCCTCTAGAGGGATTATTCTACTGGGCGTTAGCTCACTTATACTGCAAAACATTTCAGGTGGGAGAGATACATCGGTAGATGGCTCCAATTTGGACCCTCATGTTTGAAGAAAGCCGAATGTGGCTTTATTTTGTGATAATGTAAAACATTTGTGGAAATAATGTTTTGGACATGTAATATTTTGCAAATAATTGTAATAGAACTTATATAGACTATTGTTAAACTAACTTTGCATGTGTTGATATAAATATGGATAATTGGACCCGGTGTGGTCATTGTTGAATATTGGACCTCGGATGGGTCTTGTTATTATATGATTGCACAGGTTGAGTTTTTGGTAGAGCTTCCCGTACAAAGGAGACTCTGCCCGAATTTCATAAAAAATTATGGTTTCCAGTAAATGGCGCATAATGGCGTGATATCAAATTACTCGGTATCCACGGGTTGATGGGGAATCAACGGACCCCCAGATTTTGGGGTGTCACAGCATCCTTTAACCATGTCTTGACGTAATCCTCATTGTAATCAATGCGTGTCTTGGATCCAAGACCCCGACAGTGAAGTTGCCTTTCAGGAGCCATCTGGTAGTGATGAATTCCCTGATAACACCAACTGATGGTTAACCATATGCGCATTTTCCTATTAAGGTCTGGTGGAACTTCTTTGAGAGAGTTTGAGTTTCCTCAGAAGACCAATACATCCCAGGTTCCCCGTTATTGAAAACCACCCGTTTGGCTGGCCTAAAATAGGATGCTGAAGGCATTGGAGAGGAGACCCCTTCAATCGGCTGTGGAGACTGTGTATCCGAAGAGCTCGAAGGAGCCGAAGGAAAAATGAACACCAAAGGAGGCGAAGTTGATGGGGTTTTTTTGAAAAGGGGAGCAAAATTTTTTGTAATATCAGATCCGGGTTGGAGATTGGGATTTTGGGGAGGATACCACAGGAGTTTGCGATTACCTGTTGCGATCCTGAAGCATTTGCACCATCTGCCTAACTCGGACAATTGCACCGATTGTGGAAGGATTTTTGCAATATCTGTTGTAGATTGTAGATTCGGGTTTGTAGGAGGCATACAAGAGTTCTTTGTGACATCTTGCAACGTTGTTGAAGCTTTTGCCCCATTCTGAACAATATCGGTAAAGTGTGCCGATGTTGACTGGGTTAAAGGATTTAAAGAAATCTTGGGGTTGTGATGGAAATAAGGGAAACATCCGGTGGCTTAGGAGGGATTTGACCCTGATTTTGATCAGCAGTCATAATAAATGCGCAGAACAAAGCATAAAGATCAAGAATGTAGGAAAAAGCAAAGAAAACCTAGAGAGTGGTGAGAGCTTCTCTCACTAGAAAAACAATAACTGCCCTTGACTAAACCTAAACCCTAAAACCCTAAACTCTAAACACTAAACCCAAAATGACACAAAACCTAATGCAATACTAACAATGTCCAAACTATAGACAACCGGTGCCTGAAGATACCATCTAACATAAAAAAAAGTAGTTGATTTGGAACATTTCTCCTTCCATTGCTTGAATAAGAGAAATTGAATTCAATATGGGTTTTGCTAATTTTATAAAAATTCTAACGGAATTTTCTCTAAAAATAGGAGTCCAAATAAATATCAACTTGTCACAAAATTTATATATCTCATAATCATACCTAACCAATTACTGAACTCATCGTCATATTATAGTCTTGTCTAAACACGGCTATCTACAAATTACCACAACATCATAGTGATATTAACCATTAAAAATGATAAATAATGACCTTTTGGGAAAAAAAATGATAATAATCGTAATTATACAATACACTTGTAGGTAGTAGCAAAATTGTAGTGATTGCTACTATCAATGTTTATTCTTTAACCTAGGCACACCTCATGGTAGCCATCCTCTTGCCCCATCAACATGTCACAACAAACAATACAGATCCAAATTTTACCTAGACCAATAAAAAAGCTGTAATTTGGTGATTAATTATTAAAAAAATGGAAATAGTACCATAGAATTTCAATGCTAGTAATTTGGTAAATGCATGCTTAAAGAAAACACGGCCTAAATTAGTTACTGCACTCACCATCACTGTGAAACCCGGGAAAATTTTAACTTTTTCTGAAAAAAAAAATGGCAAAATGGTAATTTGCAATTATAGTGTGGGTTAAAAAAAAACTGGTATTTTTATAGACCTCGGATGATGAAACGGACCTCACCGTTGGATTCGTCTCACGAAATCTAGTTACCCAGACAAAATTTCGTCGAATTCTGAGATAGTTAGATTTTTCACGTTTTTCGAGGTGACGGGTGTTCGATGACCCCTAAAAACGAAATTTTTATAAAAATTTGAAATTTTGAAAAATATTTTAAAATAAATTTCATATAAAATATTTTGAGCTTAAATCGGTACGAATTTAATCGTTTTCGGATGAAAACGGACCCGGACAAAGGACGACACTTGGCGCACGAGGGCCA
>CAUOFW020006251.1:0-24561 GCA_963454935.2 Ilex paraguariensis | reverse complement strand
TGTTAATTTGGTGTTGATTTGATAAATTACATATTAATTTGATGAAATTAAATGTCAATTTGTTAAATCTGAATGTTAATTTGATAATTGAATGTTAATTTGATAATTTGGTCTTAATTAAATGAAATTGAAAGTTTATTTAATTAATTTAATGTTAACTAGTTGAATTTGATATTATTTTTAAAAATTTTTTATTTTACTTAAAAATGTATGGGCGTCGCAAAAGTTACTTAAGTTAATATGTTGTTAATTTTTTATTTTATGTAATACGCGAAAGTTGATTAAGCTATGATTTTGTTAATTTGTTATTTTATGTAAAAAAAAGTTATTTGCAATGTTTTTTAAAAAACGTCGCTAAAATTACTTGAGTTAATATGTTGTTAATTTTTATTTTGTGTAAAAGGTTATTGGCGAAAAACTAATTAAATTGTTATTTTTTAAAATTTTTTATTTAAGTAAAAATTTATTGCAAATGTCGCGAAAAACTAATTAAAATGTTTTATTTAAGTAAAAAATTTATTTGCGAGTTTTAGAGAAATCGTCGCGAAAAACTAATTAAATTGCTATTTTTTAAAATTATTTAAAAACTTCGCGAAAAACTAATTAAATTGTTATTTTTTAAAATTTTTATTTAAGAAAAAATTTATTGGCGACATTTTGAAATCGTCGCAAAAAACTAATTAAATTGTTATTTTTTACTTTCCGCCATTTCTCCTTCCAAAAAAAAATAGAGTAGAATCGCCTTTTCGTGACGTCACAAAAAAAATTACAAAAAATAAAATTCGTGACAAAATTATAAAATTATCGCTATACTAAGATTTTTGCGACAACTATGAAATCGTCGCAAAAATATTTTTTGTTATAGTGCATCATGGAAACCGCTCAAGGTATATCAAGGACAGGCAAGAAGGAATTTCTATATCAAGAAGATGAAGAGTCATCTATAAAAAGGGGTCTCCGCCAGCCAAGAGGTTCAACTAAATGCCCTTTTCTCCAAGTTTCATTGGACATGGGGCATTGAGGGGGCAAATGATAGACCAGCCTAAACGACCTAACTCATGTTGAAACAAACTTATAAAGATCTAGTGTCCAGCTCAAAGGGGTTCACAGTCGGTCAAGCTCGCCAAGGGAGTAAGCAGGGTCTCCGAGAGCCTCATCCACGCTGCTTTGGAAAGAGTCAACCTCCATGTCATCCTTTGACCGAATTTTATAGAAAGTATCGTAACTACATCATCTGTTGAGAAGAGGTCGACAACTCCACCAAATTAGCCACTTAGTTACTAATAACTCGCCCCAATCTATTATGTGGCGACTATAAATTGTAAGATCCGCCAATACTTGGAGGGCATCACATTTAGTCGAGCACAACTCACCAATTTCTCTCAGCTTGTAACTCCTTGTTATCCCTACACACTTGAAGTAATAAAATACCCTAGCGATTCTAGCTATTCAAAATAGACGTAGGTCTCATTGACTGAATCACTATAAATCCTTGTCTTACTTGTGTCTCTTTATCTCTCTACTTTACTACTGCATTTATTACTGCTCATCTGACAGGTGGTGTACAAACCTAATTTCTGCATTATCAACTATCATATCTTCTACTGCATTCTAGTCATCATGAACTTCTATTTCGTTGATTTTGAGGAAAAAAAGTTGAAAAACTTATTCAATGTATTATTAGTTTGATCCCTTATTTTATTTTTATTTTTTTGATAAATTATCCCCAAATATTTTAAATTTTTTATTTTATTACGTTTTTTGTTGACCGTGTTACTATTTTTTTTTCATGTTACTATTTTTTATTGAATATGTTATTACTTTTTCAGTCATTTTTTTGGATGCTGAATAATTTAAGGTTTCTTCCTCTAGTTATGAGTTTGAATTCTACTATTTTTATTTTCAATTTTATTCAATGTTCTATATTGATATTTTTTTTATTGATCATGTTATTATTTTTGTTGAGCATATTACTGTTTTTGTTAAGAATGTTATTATTTTTGTTAAGCATGTTATTATTTTTGTTAAACATGTTACTATTTTTGTTGAACATTTTAATATTGTTATTCTTTTAAAATATTAATATTGAATGTTACCATTTTTTTATATTTAAATGTTACTATTTTTTGTGTTTAAATGATATTTTTTTTGTGTGTGTTTAAATGTTTCTATTTTTTATTTTTAATGATAGGCATTTGGTGTAATGGTACTCCTTGTCTTGTGAAGGCTTTGCCTTCTTGAGGTCAAGGGTTCAACTCCCCTTCCTCTTCCCCCAAAAAAAAGAGATATAGTCTTAACCTGTATATGGACATAGATAGATATGAGAGAATTTTTTTTTTTTAATGTTAGTTAAACTCTTAAAATTTAGGAGTTTTAATTTTTAATTTACTTCACATCTAAAAGGAATGGATTGTCTGGTAAAATTAACAAAAAATAGATTTAATAACAAATAAGTTTTCTTTGCAGACTTAAGTTCAAATACGTCCATATAAGGGGACCCACCTAAAAATTTCCTAATTTTAAAATATCCAATCGACAATGGATGGTTATAAATTGATTATGAAAATTTTCTATTAGAATTTATGATCAAATGTCAATAAGAAAAACTTTTTAATAAATTAGTATTTGCCTTTTATTCTCTTTCTATACCCCAGTTATATGCTCTATTAGTGGTAACTCGTACCTGAAAACATAGTATAATATGAATGATTTTGAGAGGGATACTAGTGATTGTTGAATGAATTTACAAAAGATGTTTTAGGAAAAACCCTACATCACAATAGATGAAAGACTTTTTTTTTTCCTGTTCAACTGTCAGAAGTGTCTGGGCCACCTTCTAAAGGGTTGTTAAAATTCGAATTCAAGTCGTTTGAATTTACAACTCGTCTTTATTATCATTTGACGCTTGAAGTTAATAGATGAATGACATTATCATCTATTCTACTCAACTAGGAATCCAATTAGTTTTTGCTCTTTTAATCGAAATCGTAAGAGGTAACTGTAGGTTTTAGGATTTCAAAGATGCAAAATGTCACCCAATTAAATCATAGAGAGATAAAAAAAAAAAGTAGTTTATTGTTTATTTTTTAAACTTTGGTTCAGAAAACACTTTTCTTCCCCATTCTTATGCTTATTCTTTCAACTTTCAAGTTTTAAAATTAGGCCTAAAAAAGGTTTTTCTGGCTTTATTATTTTTTGACCCAAAAGGTCTTCTGGGCTTTCAGTTGGGCTCTTTTAGATTTGTGGACTTGGAGTTCAAATTAAGTTTTTGGGTCAGAGCTATATATCGATGTAATCAGGCAAAAGAGTAAGCTGACCATACCGACTCCGGAAAATATAAACCAACAAGGACGAGACTTTTCGGGAATTCAAATAAATTGCGATGAAATCCTTGGAGTTTTGTAACAGGGATGATTATGGTTTTTTTACTGGACCTGGGGGATAATGTGACTAAATATATATATTGAACAAGCCACTTAGCTGCCAAAATGGGCCATTTGAATGATTTTTTTTTTGTTTTTTGGTTCAATGGTAAGGGGTGTTCAAATTAATTTATGTGCACCTCGACTAATTTCTTTTTTGATCTTGTCAAATGCAAACCATCTGTGCGTGGGACTAGGGCGATGATGTAAAAAATGAGTTTATACACCACATATCAAGTATTAAATGTAATAATAAATGATGAGAGCCAACATAAGTAAAACACAATTTAAGTGGTTTGGTTAGAGTGACCTGCTCCATTGTAAAGAACTATGACGGTCTGAGTATTTTATTGCTCAAATGGTGTAAAGTACTCAGATGTGATTTTATTGCTCAAATGGTGTAAAGTACTCAGATGTGAGTGATATATGAGAGATGTACCCCTTGTGTAGGTAAGACTTATAATTTATAAGCACTTCCTAACAAATTGAGGTGTCTTTCTCATATCAGGTGAGGTAATTTAATAGAGGTGAAACTCTTCTCGTAACAGGTGAGACAATTCCGTGGAGATGGTGACATGTGCGTTCCAAAGAGATTTCTTGGCAAGTCAATTGTGGACTAAGTCTCTCGCCATGATGCGACTAACCTGACTCTCTCTTAAGATGGTGCAGTTGACCTGGCCTAACTTCCTTTTTCTTGTAGTGGATCTAACCTGCATTCCTAAATTAGGTCTGGTCTATGATTTTGAACTAGTCCGTAATTCTTGGCCTGGTCTAGGCTGGGTCAATCATAGGGTATTTACAAGCAATAATTTTCTCATGGGTTGACTCTAACAAATTGTTAAGATTCGAACTCAAGATACTTGAGTTTACAGTTTGTCCATGTGTGTGTGTTTGTTTGTATTTGTGGACAGTTGCTATTGCTAATGGTTTAAAATTAAAGAGTCATCCCTTGCATCGGGGAAAAATCTTTGAAGAAAAGTCACTAATTTTGAAGCCCTATTTTTTCCCCTACTAGGAAGGACAACCCCTTTTGTTTCTGCTTAATTAAGGGAGATACCATATTTCATTTTGGATGATCTTTATGACCCAAAAATTCTAACTCACAAATTGTAAGGTAACTTAGTACAGAGAGGAGTGAACTATAAATTCAAATATTCTAAGATTAAAATTTGATAATTTTCTTACAACCAAATATGAGAGATTTATTTTTTATAAATTCTCTAATCTTGATGTGAATGGTTTGTATTTGACTGGAGTAGAAAGAGAATTAGTCGAAATATATGTAAATTGTTCTTAACACCCTAACCATAATACCAAAAAAAAACAAAAATTACTCGCTCATTCTAATTATATGGAAGGCCCCTAGACGTTTTATTAATGACAAAATACCTCTCAACTTTTTGTTCTATAACAAAATCCTTTCAAATAATTATATAAATACCTTTTATTTATTCAATGACTAGAATTAGACGGGATATGTAAGGACCGTTTGCCGCCCTTAATGGGTAAGTCTTCGGGGAGAGGTTATTCATTGGAAATTCTCTCATTTTCATCCAGGGTTAGACTCTAGTGCTAAAAATTATTTTTTTGGTACCACATTATATTTTTTTATTTAATCACAAAATAACATGTAGGAAGCTTCTATTATTTTGTTATTGTAATTTATTTTATAATTTTAATGATCAACGGCTAAAGATTATTTAAATTAGAATTAATGGTCAATGATTATTTTTGGTATGATACATAAATTTTTTTCAACATCATAATGTTGTCTTTCCAAGAGTTGACTCTAGTGCCAAATTTTTTTCGGTATTATATCTCTATTTATTATATTTGTGGTTGTATTTGTCATATTTGTAAGTATTTTTATTATTATTGTGGTACTAAAAAAATTGGCAAAAAAATCACCGCAATTGCAGTAAAATTATCTACAAATGTAATAAATTAACCATAAAAATGATAATTTTTTATACCAAAAAAAAGTAATAAAAATAGTTATCACAAATATTATAAAAATACCCAAACAGTAAAAAAAATCCACAAAAATAATAATTTTTTTGTTATAAAAATTAGAGGTATAGTACTAAAATTTTGTCTTCCATATGATAGTGAAGTCTCTAACCTAACAAGAATCTATATAATAAAACAGGAGTGTGTTTGAATTTTATCTCAGTCATATTTTTCTCTTCAAAATCATCACCAATCACTTACCCCACCAATCATTCTTTTATCAGACTCAAACGTCAAATCGCATTACTTATTTTTATCATATGTTTAATTATTTATATATTTATTTTCTAAAAATATCACATAATTCATTTCTATCATATATTTAATTATTTAATATTTGATTAATTTGTAGTTAATATATTTTTAAAAAAATTAATATAATGAGTTCATTTTTTTGAATATTCAAATTTTATATTTATCGTATTTAAATACGAGTTATGATTAATCTTTTTTATATGATACGGCGTCGCGTACCATTCAGAGGCGTACCATTCAGACTCAGTCATGTCCCATGCAATAAGTGCAATTTTCTCTTTCACATGTCCTCAACTTGGTGATAAAGCTAGGTGAAACGTTGCACCCTGTAGGTGAAGTTGTAACTTTTTTGTAGTATTTAGGATCTATCCTGAATGCTTCAAAAAATAATAAATTGAACTTCAAAATATTATATTTTACAGTACAACATAAATAAAAATACTTTCCAAGACTTATCCCTCAAAGGGGGATAAACTCGACCAAGGAAAATGGACTCAATGTATGCCATCTTTTGCACCTGTTTAGGCAAACAGTTGATGTCCTCGTATGGTAGGAAGCTTCAGCCATCAATTATAGGTGTAAAGGCTAGAATAAAGTACAGCATATATATTGCCTTTAGCACAAAATATGCTGTTTTTTCCACCACACAACTATATTGCCCAGGCCCACTTTTTTAGTTTAAAAAAATAAGTTTTTTTTTATTACAAGGTGTTTAAATTTGTACCAATTACTCCATCGAACTCAAATACTGACTATCGTAGACCGAGCAGAAAATGGTGACAGATCTTTAAAATATATAAGAAGTATTAAATCTGAAATTTTTGAATTATCAGAAGTCAAAACTCAGTCATGCAGCATTGAACTGGTAGTAGAGTAAATCATTTGTCTTCGGAACAAGTTCCTCACGACAACACATCACAAGGATTAACTAACAGTTCCAGCATCAGCAACAGTGCAGATGATAGTTAGATCCAACTGATGTGTATTTATATGAAGCCTCTGTAACAACATCATTTGAGAAACGAGAAAAATATTTCTTCTCTTCCCGAGTTGTTAGTCTTTTTTCATGAACCATCCTTGAGGATTGAAAAAAACAAGAATTTTTGTTGCAAGAGAAGAGATATCAAACAAGCAACATGTACTCTACCATTTACTATATGTGAAGTAAGATTGCTCTCTCTCTCTCTCTCTCTTACCTTTATAGGAAGTTGGAACACTAGGGGAAAATCATGAACCATTATTTGTTTGTTTTTTTTGATAAATTAAATCATGAACCATTAATCCAATATATGAATATGCTATAAATCCAACAACAATTGTGAATTTCATCCCCTGGTACAAGTAGCATTACCATAAAAGTCCATCTCGAACACGAGATCGGTGTCGAAGGATATACGATACCAACATTTAAATCATTTGTAGTTTAAAACAATTATTGTAGACAAATTTACAAAAAAAAAAAAAAAAAAAGAGTAATCATAACAATTTAGGACAATCTTAGAACGATATAACATTTGTCCCAGATTACACTTTTTTGGAAGTTATATATTGTGGTAAGGTATTGAATTTCTTTTTTTTTTTTTTGTTTTGGTAATAAAGATATATTGATTATTAAACATTATTCTAAAGAAAAATCAACACAATAGCCTATGTGCAAACAGCATCCATATCATAAGGAAAAGTGTCTTTGCAAGAACTCACGAGTATGATTTTAAGTAATTACCACCCCAATACCCGAAGCCTCTTAAGGCGCGCAGGGAACATAGCACCATCAAAATTGACCTCATTCAACGATACAGTTTAAGTAGACAAATGTCCTTTGAATTCGCTAGAACGATAATATGGAGAACATTATTGTCGGATAATTCAGATTAGATGTTTGGATTATTTTTGGATCATATTATATTTATGTGGACAGGTACAACATGTAAGCGAGAGACCTCTAAGATTATAACAAGTATTTTTCTCAAACAAATTTATAATATTTTAAATATATATTTAATTCATACCCTAATAAGCCTGCATAAAATATTACACAAATACTACGACAAACGTATAAAACACGACATAAAAATTATGAATTTAAGAAATCCAATACTATTTTTTTGATACTGTTAGTAAAAAAAAAAAAAATTGTGTCATAATTAAATTATTTGTTTTAATATGAACTAACTCAATCTTTATTTGTATTAATTCATGTATTTTTATTTTTTTATTTTTTGTGAGTTGGATTGGTACAATGAATCATGTGGAAAACTGTCATATCTGAAAAATCATATCTTTTTCCACCTAACAGGCAGCACCTCTCTTCGATATATCTGCAAGTTAGAAGGTCTAATCAAAATCTTCTTTTTTTAGCTAATCCAACTTGGACATGCTTCCTTAACCCCACACACAAAAGAAACCAATTATCCACGTGCCTCACGCTGATATATTGTTTCGAAGATATTATCCTATGGAATCAAGATATCTTATCTTATCTCGATGAAGACTAGGAGCTCTCTTTTAGAGCATTTTCAATAATAAATTGTATTTTAACTATTCAAAAAATAATTTTTTTTATTTGACTAATTACTTTTTTAGTACACACTCCAACAAATTCTCTATATTTTTAACTACTTCTTTTAATTATTTCTTATTCCTTTTATATTATTTTTTTTAGGAATAATGAAAGAGAAAAAGAAAGAGAACGGAAGAAATGAGAGGAAGAGAGAGAAAATAATATAAAATATGTTTACAAGTTGTTACAGTGATACTCTATAAAATATATTTTTAGAGTATTTGAAGAACATTTGTTGGAGTACAATTTTTTACTTTAGTTAGCTAAAGTTTAGCTATTTTTGTACATTATAAAATCTCTTAGAGATGCTCTTAGGGGATTCGGATCCTCTCCATTATTTATTTCTTTCAATTCTCATTAATACAATGTTAGATGAGTGACATGTTAGATGAGTGACATGTTTTCGTTCGGGTGGACATTTTAATTACATAATTAATTTTTTTATTATATATATACATTTATCATATTATATGTAATACATGAAGTTCGTTTAACATAAAATTGTCAAAAAATAATTTATACTGAAATGTATAAAAAAATGACTAATTATTACTATTATAAAAATGAAAGGTTAATCGTTATTGTGTATTAGTAATTAAAAAGTTATTAGTTAGACGGCGAATATTTGTGAGCACTCACAAAGACCAACTCGAGTTAGAGTTATAGTCTAATTCCTGCACCATAAAATTGTCAATGGAAGCAGCACGAGTCTCCATGAATTAAACCTGCTTACTGACCTCATGGAAGTTGGGGAGACCCTACATGGGAAACTACAAGCTAAACCACCCGTCTGGTGGTTCGAGTGACAATTTTTACCCATGCCCCGTTACCCTGTCTAATCTGTTTATAAATTAATGAGTTAGATACTGGTATTAATTAATATGAGTTTTATATGAATTAAATAATATCATTTTTTTGGGAGGCAGAGGGGGAAGGAGGATTTGAACCCTTGACCTCAAAAAGACAAGCTTTCCCAAGGTTGAATAAAATAAACATGTAAACTATTATACTAAAATATACAGACTAATGCATTAAAATATAGACTAACGCACTACAAAATATATACACTAAATACACTTATACACCAAAAATTACACTAATACACACAAAAAAAAACCACACACTAGACACACTAATGCACCAAAATATACTAATAGACTAAAACAAACATTAATACAACAAAATATACACGCACATACTACATCAAAATACATACACATTAATATATCAAAACACACAAATACACTAATACACCATAACACACACACATACACTAATACACCTAAACACACAAACACACACCAAATCACCAAAAATACACACACACATGCACACTAACATATCAAATACACACAGAGACACACACACACTAGTACACTAAAATACACATATACAGACTAATATATCAAAACAACCACACACCAATACACCAAAAAATATACATGTTCGACACACCAATATACCCAAAAATATATATACTCTAATACATCAAAACACACACACAACCCAAAACACACACTCCCACACTAATACACCAAGATACACACACTTCTCTCTCTCTCTCTCACACAGACCAAAATACACACACAATGACAGAACAAAATACACACACACAAACACATATTGCAACACCAAAATACACACATACTACAACACCAAAATATTTGCACACATTAATACACCAAAGTATAAACACACATATACAATAATACATAAAAATATAAACATACACCAATACTAATACACACAGAATAATATAAACACGCACTAATATATCAAAATGCATACAAACAAACACATATATACCAACACACACACACTCGCCGACTCTAATACCCCAAAACGCACGCATGCACACATGCTAATACACTAAAATACACACACACACGCATACACTAATACACTAAAATACACATACACACCAATGCACCAAAATAACCATGCACACAAAAATATACAAAAAAATACACACATGCTCATACACACTAATATACCGAAACACACACACACACACACCAAAATATAAATTCTTACACTAGTACATAAAAATACACATACAATAATATAGCAAAATATACACGTATTATTATACCAAAATACACAAGGTTTTGGCCAGGTGTATTCTTTGGTGAGTCACACAAATACATAATTCATTACCTCACTTTTGTTCAAGTCAATCCCAGACGTAACTCAATATGTATTCAAGTTTTTAACATGAAAATACTATGTGGGTCACTTTTAATTTGTGGATTATTTTTTTTGTGATGTTTTTTAAAAATTTTAAAGTTGGGTGTTTTAGTTTTGATAGTATTTAGAGTTTTGATAAATTAGAGTTTTTAACATATTTCCATCTTAATGCTAGCTGCAATTCAAATCAATACCAAACAAGAAAGATCCTAAATTGCCAAGTCTTGGATTGAAAAATACTAGTAGAAAGATCCTAAATTTTCGGCACCAGACATCTCAAAAATGTTGAACTGTAAGTGAAATAATAAAATGAAAGTCTTTACTGGCTCTAGTTTTTATTTGAGAAAAGAAGTACTAAAATTACTTCTATAATAGTTGGATCGTCATGCCTATATTATTAGAGAGAGAGATAGATGTCGTTTGATGATCGATCAATCACAGATCAAATCACCATATTTTGAGGTATATTCTGTATAAAAAGAAGACATATTCTCCTCCACAAAAAAAACATATGGTTGTGTATTACACGGACCAAACAACCGGCTCAATCATTCTCTCTCTATTGATTGATGGGATGATGAAGAAGGGGATCTTGAGAAAGATTTGGTAAATCTTGTCATATACTCGGGTCTATGAAATCCCAACAGACCATTGTATATCTCATAGGATTCCTTGGATGATTATATAGTACAATGCTTCCTATTTATGGCAAGTACACATGAACGTCAATCATGTATACTTCAACCTATATCTTTGATTTTAAAGAAAGAAACATCAGTCCCACCTTGATTATGTCTTGCTCTTCCTATTCACTGTATAAATTTCCTCGAATAAAATAAACAAAAAATGAAGATACTTTGTAAAATTTTTCCTATGTAAAACAATCTGCCTAGGGTTTGCCTTATCTTTTAGAAAAAAAAATTATATGTACCAATTTTGTGCAGTAAAGATTATGCACCAAATGACATGGCACAATTGTGTCCTTAGATATTTAATGATAGCAAGTGGAATTGATAAATTTAACAATTCATATTGATTTGATATAAAAATTTAGTGTATATAGAATTACCCAATTTTTTGGTTATGACAGGCAGCTTAGCCTTTAAAAGAAAACCCTTTAAATGGCTTAGGTCTTGAAATTTTGTATTTTTATTTTTTGCCCATTTGTTATTTAAAAATTGTTCAACAATAATCTAGAAGCAACAAATGTTAGGGGCGCATCAGAAAAATATTGGGTAACAGATAAGTAGTTAAATATCTCGTAGACAATTGTCATCGGACTGAAGTTGCATGCTACATTGAAAGAGCATTTTCGAGTATTATTACGTTTGGCGAACTTGAATATACTTATCATCTAATTCCTACATGTATATCCAAACAATTGACAAAAAAAATATCTGTGAAAGCTTTGCATTCCTAATTTGATAATTTGCAAACTAGTTACATCATTATTCATCAGTGAACCTGTTGCTGATTAAATAAAGATGTCGCTGAATTTTTGTTGGTGTTTTTTTTTTTATCCACAACAGTTGAAACTAGTGAAAATTTCAAACTAATTGAATCCTTTCCTTAGATTGGAAATCACTTAGAACACAAAAACACAATAGAACAATATTGTCATTTTAATCCAACAAACCCAATTGGATTTAACTTCATTAGTTGCTAACTGATAATTTTGTCTACAAATATCCAGCAAAATTCAGGTTCGAGATGCTAAGTGGCAAAGAATCCAAGACAATATGGCAACCTAAAAATGCCTAGAACCAAACATCATCTTGCCTGTCCACATTTTCTTTCACTGTTCTCTCTCTTTCTTTTTTTTTTTTTTATTCTTTTGGTTCCTTTTTTTTTTCTCACCAATGTCGCATTGCAAATTCTTATCAAAATTCCATATCTAATTTTCATAGTTTTTGGTAATTTTTTGCTTTCTTGTATTTTCATACTACTTTAGTAAAATCCCACTTTGTCACTCCTATTGTTGTATGAACCTCTACGTAATTTCAATTCTTTGACTACTAATCGATATGTCCTATTATCTCATATGTTAATTCGGACCATCGATCCCTTCTACCTTATGTTTGTCTCTAGATCCCCGTCAAACACAATCCTTGGTTGCTCATTTCTCCCTCAAGGAGAAAATTATCATGTACTATTGATTGACTTTACCTCTATGGGTATCCAATGGATTTCCAGTGTTTCCTAGGGGTCTTTCTTTGAAGCTATCTCTCCGAGCTTCATCAAGAATATGCTCTTTGTTATTCACGTGATCCTAACCCTATGCATTTGCTTTAGTGACAAGGGGAAGCAGAAGACTAGTTAGGTCTTGCCAAAATTGTCCGTAAATGCTCGTCGAGTCATTCTCGTCTTTTTGGGTAAGGCCCATTTGTATTTCTACAATGAGGTGGACTCATCTGGTCCCTTCGCGACGCTGACCATCTTCCACGGTTAATGGCTATCACCTAAGGTGGGCCTAACCTGTCACGTCAACTTATCACTTCTCCTTCGCCTTGCTCTATACCCATACGCGGTGGATACATGTGTTCAAAATTTGTAGGCTACTAAAACTGTTCATGAATAAATGTACTAAAGGCCAATTTAGGCTGTCATAATCACATACCGTGGATGGAAGAATTTTTGGAAGGGCTAGCACGACCTTTTTCCATTACTCTTCATGGATCTTTAAGTGGTGAGTAGGGTCGGGTCGGATTGTGAGGGAGCCTATATTATTTTTGCCAATCAAACTCGAGCCCTGTTGTTTTATCATCATTTTGAATCGTATATCATTTTGCATTGTTGTACTTTAACACAAGATTGTTGGAGATTGCCAAATTGCCTCAACTAATGTGTTTTTGTTCTCGATTGTCATCACCTATGATTTATAAAATAAGAGATTCAATTCATCTAAAAACTAGTTAACAATCTTGGTGTATAGTAACCCATTCATACTTCTTAAATAGTTTACTCAAAATTGATACAAACTTTACATTACATGAACAAATTGACATGCATATTTGTAATGACATTGTCCTTTATCTTGATAAAAAGGCAACGCAACAGCAGTTGAAATATGACAAAGAAAACAACCATGTTAGTATCTTATCTATTTATCAATAAAGAAAAAGCATAATACTTTACTTGCGAATCAATACTGTTGCCCCTTCACACTCATATATGGGAATAAGTATATTTATGACATGCCTCATTTGACAAATGTAGGTTTGTAGTTTACATTTTTAGAACTTTATAGAGCCCTAATTTGAGGGATTTTCCACTTTTGTACACTATTAATTCTTATTTGATCATTAGGTAGTGTAAACTTTGAAAAGAAGAAATACTTATTTTAGCTATTTGACTATGTCACATATCATCACACCTAATAAAATAATATCTTTCACAATTAAAAATTTTCATGTAGGCTTTAGTTAAAATATCCATTTTTTGGAAAAAAAAATAATAAAATTCTAAAAGGTTTGTAATGTAAGTACATAAGAATGGAACTAGACCTTTCAACGAATTGAATTTGAATTAAATTTTTAAATATATTTTTTCAAAAAAGATTTGAATGTCTAATAATTTTTGTTTCACAATCCATACTTAAATATGCAAAAAAAATGAAATTCATTATGAAAATCAAATGCATTCCTAATAGTTCTATTAGAACAACATTTAACAATTATATCTTAATACTCACTCAATTTCATTAATTCAAACCATATATCGAAATACTTGAATTTGGTTCAAACCGTGGGTTAAAAATACCAATGTATATCGACCTAAATTGATTCACATTAACATCTGATTTATTAAATAGGTCTAGGTAGAACAAAAGCTAGCTTAAAGAAGGGTTTAAATTGTAAGAGTAAAAAAGTTAGAGTAATAACAACAATGCTATATTCACCGGATCATAAGATCAATAAGTTCCACAAAATTTTACTATTTATTTTGTGATTATCATTGTGTCATATATTTTTTGGGATCTAAAATTCGATAAAAAAAATCTAGTGAACATTGTATCTTTTAAGAACAAAGTAAGTGGAATTCATGGAGAGAGAGACAGAGATAGATAAATTTGAGGTACTGTTTCCACTTGGGGTAAACAACCTCATTAACCCTAGGCTTGTCCCACTTCCATTATTAGAAGGGGCTTTGTTATTGCTCATCACCCACTCAAAGGATATGGGAGATTAGATAAATAGATTGGATGGTGGACGATCCTTTCCGTTTGATTTGAGCCATATGGGACTTGTTGGGAATTTTGTCCCGTGCTCTGTGACGTGGCAATAGGACCCACAATTCTGCTGTGTCTTTGTCCCTCTGAGCTGGATGATATCAAGTCCTGATGACATCTTAAATTTTCGAATCTATCTATCAGTCAATCTTATGTGGTTGAATTGGATTCACCATTTTACAGTACAACTTAGATCCAAGCGTTCATTCTCAGAGTACATGACACGTAGGTGTGCAAGGGTTAAAATTAAGATTTTTAATATTTAAATTAAATTTAAATAAAAAAAACTTAATACTCGGGATAATATTTTAATATTTGGTTTGTATATGGTCAAAAAATTTCATTTGAATTAAATTTGGGTAATATTATAGTTGGGATTTCGAATTGACGGTTCAACCTGAATTTATGAAATCTAGGTTTAACTTGAAATTTGAAAAGCAAATTAAAAATTACAATTAGACTTACATGTATATAAAATGTTTGGGTATTTGCTTCACACTTTTCATCCATTGTTATTGATTTACTAAGCCTATTGCTGCTATGAAATTTATTTATTTTTTTATTAATGGAAGTTATAGAATTTAAGTTTAATTTGAAGACAAAATTGAACCCTATTTTTGGTTTAATTTGTGTTTTGATTAAGGGTAAATTATACTTTTATCCCCTCAACTATGACCTTTTTTCACTTTGCCCATTCCTCAACTACTATGATTATTTAACATTGCTCTAATCGCAAATGTTTTTTATTTTTTTGGACGAAAATTGTTGATGTGTCAGGGCAAAGTAAAAAAAATTATATAGTTTGAGAGCAAAATAAAATAACTATTGGTTGATTATGTAACAGACATCAATAATTAGTGCAACAATTGAAAAAACAATGTGAAAAACATAATAGTTAAGGGAGCAAAGTGAAAAAAGAGTCATGGTTAAGGGGATCAAAGTATAATTTTTCCTTTGATTAATAAAATAAAAAACTCGATTTCAACCTTAGTTTAACCCAAATTATGTAACTCAATATCAACTTGAATTCAAAGATGCAATCACAAATTAGGCTTGGGTTGGAGTTAATTAGGTTGAACTTGGGTTGGGTTGAACATGGGTTGAAAGTTTTATATTTTAGATTAATCCCTCAACTAATCTAACTCCCTCGAGTTAAACCCCTAAAGACACACTATGCTGGCTGGATTAGAATTACCTGATGGGTTGTTGAACTGAGATGGGACAAAATGCAAACACAATACAATCTGATGAGTCTACAAATTGCCACGTTAATGTGCTTTATGTAAGCAGGACTATGAGGACATTTGTTTACCATTAAAGAGAAACTGTAATTGTGCATCAGAGACACAAATTAAAACATAAGTAAAGTATATATATCAGTGTTAAATACCTCCCAACTATAATGTTCATGAAGTTAGGCCAAAGCAAGAAAATGACAAACTCTGATATCATTATACAACTTATTGATCAAAAATACTTTAAATTAACATAAGATCTCAGAATAAATATTATAATATGAAGACATCTACACGCACGTCAAAATTTATTATAACATGAAGCATGAATTTTGGTTTTTAAGTTTTTTATGCGTTTCAGAAAGTGATACAAACCCTCTTGAGATTTAGCTAGCTTGATGTTGAGCATATCGTTTGGTGATTTAAGTAACAAGAAACCTACTTTGGACTTGAATTTTCTCCAGCAAACCCTTGACGTCTCGCCTGAAGTCATTGGATGCTTTGGTTATACTTCTCTATGTTTTTTTGAGGGAGATTGTACTTCTCTATTGATTGTTTCATTTTACTATACCTGTTTATCTTTGTATCACCTCTTAATCAAGTGGTGAAAAAGTCCAGCAACAACCAGATGATCACGTCGTTTTGGAAAAAGATTTGTATGTAATCGCAGAGAACACATTCAAGCCCGTTCCAATGTCGTTTGAGGAACAATCAGACAGTCTTGCATAAAGAGAATCAGTTAAATGCAATAAAATATGAGAATTCGTTGAAGGTGATCTGGTGAAGAGTTTTTTGGCGACATCGATTCGGTTTTCATCCCATCAGCAAAGATAATGAGCTGCGTATATGCCAAGACTAATTCACATAAAAAAAGATTACACATAAAAAAATTACTACCTACGTTACCTATTGAAGTCTGTCATGATCTTTTGTAGTATCTGAAACACATTTTTGTAACACAATGGATTGCATCGTTGACCCCCCAAATATTATAGTTTTCAACACAAGAAAGGAATGAACAAGAAATAAGAGCGAGAGAGGAGGTGATGTGCAAGTAAATTTTGCATTATATGGGAGAGGATATATCAAATTCTTTGAATTAGTTATGTATGTAATGAAAATTAGGTAGATCAATTGTTATTAGCCAAGAACATCTCCAAGAGCAAAAGCTATTTTAGCTACTCAAAAAATAATGTTTTATATTTTAGCTACTCACTTTTTTAATACACACTACAACAAATTTTTTATATTTTTAACTATTCTTTTTAAAATATTATTTCTCATTTCTTTTTGTATTATTTTTTTGGGAATAGTGAAATGAAGAAAGAGAAAGAATGGAGGAAAATAGAGGAAGAGAGAGAAAATATTATAAAAATTTTATACATATCGCTACAGTGATATTCTAAATATAGAGTATTATTTTAACAAAATATTATTTTAGATATTTTGAAGATAATCTGTTGGAATAGAATTTTTGGGTTAAATAACTAAAATTTAAAGATTTTGTGTCCTTTAGATCATCTGTTGGAGATGTGCTTGATCGTTTTTCCCTAATCCCCAAACACTTGAACCCGGATAATGTGTATATAGCTTATAGAAGTTGGTGAGTGTCACTCTCCCTCGAGTTCAATGCAAGAAATGGAGAAAATCGTGTGGATGAAAAAAAACGTGTGTGTAAAAATGTTCCCCAAGAGTAGAGAGACTTGTAATGTCGTGTTTTACTTGGAATAGTTATTTTAAGGTCCTCTCCTTAAGGAATGAAATATCAAATGCTTTTGAAGGGTGATTTGTAAAGAAATAAAAATTGAAAAATCTTGTGAATTGTGTTTGATAAAAATGCAACAAAACAAGGTTGATTAATCTATAGAGGTTATTCCAACGGGAATGCCAAATCGATTCAATTCATTTAACCAATGGTGTCTTGGTGTTTGATTGATTTATAGGAAGTGAGCGACAAATGTGGTTGTGTTGGACAAAAGCATACACCATTACAAGTTTACGGTGTATCAAGAGTCCACAACCATGTCTACACTCAACCTAGTCAAATCAAACACTTTACACTACGAAGAAGAATGAAAGATAATCGATTTTACATACCCAAGAGAAAATTTTCCTTAGATTAGCCAACTAAAAGTTTAGCTACTCATAATGAAGGCAAGAACAAACATAAAAAAAACATGGTAATGAAATGAAACATGAAACTTGTATTGATGCAAGAAAAGGTATAAACTACAAGAGCAAAGTCATTCATACCCAAAATACAAGGCTTGGAGAGAAAATACCCAAATGTAAAAATGAAAATACAAGAACACTTAGCTAAGCTTGATTACAACTTGAATAAAAGAATTTAGAGTGAAAGAGGAAAAGATTACAAGTAAAATAAAGCTTATTACAATGAAAATGATGAAATAAATATAAAAATCCAGCTTCTATCTAAAATTTCATCTTCAACCTTGGAGCCTCTCTCTCTAAAAGCATGTAAAAATCTGAATAATGGTGTAAGACTCCTTAATTTCATCCATCATCTCTCCCCTAGCATGTGTGAACTGAATTGAAATGACTAGAGAGAGGTTGTCCACTTGAACAAGCAATTTCAATCTAAGCATGCTCCTCCTGTGCTTTCCTAACCATCCCTCTTCTTTCTCTTGCTTCTCCCCTCTCTCTTACTTCAAATATGAATTTAGGGGTTAGGATAGTATTATGGGGTGTCAAACATGTTAGGGTATGGTTAAAAAGCTAACAGGTTAGCCCTCGGAGTAGGTGGAGTCATGTGAAGAGGTGTCTAGCAGATTTGGGCAAAACCTACCGGTAGAACTTAGAAAATCTACCGCTAGGTTTTTTCCGGCAAGCTTTTCTATCGGTAAGTTTTTGCATAGCAGAAGTAGAAGATTTTCAATAACATTTTCTACCGGTAGGTATTGAGTCTTCTATTGATAGGTAGTGATTGACTTTTACCGTTAGGTTTTGGTTGCTTTCTATCGGTAGATTTTGTCCTGCCTTGGAATTTTCTTGGTTCCTTTAGGTCCCAAGCCATCCATTAAGCTGTCTCTTCTTCCCCCATTGACTTTAAGTACTTGATGGGACGTTTTATACATGACCGTACCTACTCTTTACCTACAATCACACAAATCTCCATTAATTGTAAATTTGAAATCATTTCTCGAAATTTTCACCACAAAACAAGGAAAACTGGGTGCAATAGAGATGCATGCTGTGCAATATTCTATACTCATCACACCCCTAACTTGAGTTTTGCTAGTTCCTAGAAAACTTTATTTTCCAACTAGACTACATAAAAAAAATTTTCATTCATATTAAATAATTCACAAATCAACAAAATACTTAAATTATAATGCATTTATGTAAATGAACTAGGGGCAAAATGAACCAAAAAAAAGTGGTTCTGTCATTCATAATTGTGTGAGGTTCAGTACAAAGATCTTAAAACAAAACTGCCTGTGATCCTACCACTAAACCACTATATACAATCAATCAAAATCAACAAAACGAGAGTAGGCTCTCTCTATTCCTATGGGTTGTCACCCAACTCATCATCATCATTGCCCTCCTCGTTTTCAGACTCCTCATTATTGGACTCCTTCACTTCTACGACAGTCGAGCCAGTGGGGAAGAAATGGATGGCCTAGAGGTGGAAGGTGGTGGCACTTTGGGGAGAGACTCTCTTGGGAAAGTCCACTTGAAGATCTTGTTGACCATTAACTTCAATAGTTGCATAGTCCCACCGAAGTCGTCCAACCTTCCCTCGATCACATCAAGGCGTTGAGGGACCGTCTGAGGTGGGGCAACAGTGGATGGCCTGGAGGTGGAAGGTCCAACTGTAGGTGGACCTTGACCCTCGGTGGTCTAACTCTCTCTTGCCTCTGTTCAGACTCTTCTATCATGGCCGACCTTTTCTTGCTAATGGACTTGCCTATGGCGCCAAGCTCCAATGGAAGAGTTATATTAGTGGGGATGCCTTTTACCCTGTTATGGCGACAATTCTTCGTGACAAGGTGGGCATATGGAAGATTGTCTTCGGCTTATTAGCCTGGGCATATTCCTTCATCACATCCCAAATCATGAAGGTAATGTCCATCTCTTGCTCGACATGAAAGCATGGAGAAGGGTTAGCTTCTCCTCCCTTGGAGTCTTCTCTGCACCTCGAGGTAACAGATTGTAATGGAGCACTTTGTTCATTACTCCATAATAATGCTTGAGTACCCCAACTTGAATTTTCTCTTAAACTATATCGGGTCTTCGTACATCAAACTTCCATATTCCTAGAGTGACTTCCTCCCATGGGTGTTGTGAGAATAGACCGTGGTGTTGGGAGGAGGTCTCTGATAATGCAATGCCTCCGCAATGACTCCCAGAATGATCTCCATCACCTTCACTCTCACATTTGTCTTCAACAAATACATGTCCTCATCCATCACCCCTAACTTTTGATAGAACTCCCTACAGATGGGAAGCACAAATCCCCCCACGTAACATTTTTCCTTTTTATACTTTCTGTGAGAGCATCAATTTTTGCTTCTTCCTTTGTTCCTCACCACTAGGGAATGCCTTCTTAGTCTGTTTGTTGGATCCAATTCCCGTGGGTGGTGGAGAGCCAAGACCCGTTTGATTAGTACGAGCCATAACTATCAAAAATGACCCTAGGGTGACAAAAGGCAGCAACCAACCCCACACTACATCAAAAATGTCAAAGGACGTATGAGAAGACTTACCCAATCGAGACTTTCCTCCAAATTTTAAGCTTTAGGTGAAAATCAAGGTTGTTGATGGTTTGGTGATGCTTTGTGAAGGAAAGATAGGTTTTTATGGGGTAGAGGACAAGGAAATTAGAAGTAATCGCTGCGAATCAAAAACTTGGGGAAGACAATCGGGTGATTTGATGAATGCCCAAAGGTTCTTTGAGTATTTGGAGGGTTTTGAGAGAAGAGAGAGGGTTTTTAAGGTTGAGATGATTGAGTAAAGTGAAAGGTTTCATCGAATTTTTGGATTAAAAACCCTCATTTTTTGGGTTTTTGGGCAAAATCTACCGGTAGGTCGACAAGGTTCTACTAATAAAACAATGCACTTGAAGTTTTATACCAATAGGTTTTCAGCTTTCTACTGATAGGAAACTCTTTTAGAAAATTTCTACCGATAGGTTTCAACTTTTTCAAATCTTTTTCTACGCTCTCATCCTTACCACAACTCTAAGTTTATTCGACTCCAACACATTCAAATGACCTATTTACTGACTGAACTTCACAAAAAACATAATCCATGCTAGTGAACCACAATGTGTGACCATGCCCAATTTCATTTACGAAATTACAATGCGATTTGAGTTTTGAAGCTTTTAAAACACTTGACTTGGAATTCTAAAATTCAACAAAATGAACACTCAATATGTAAAGCACAATTTAAAGTACAAAAGACATTCCGCTTTCATTCTTATATCTAAAATTTGAGCAATATTTTTCTATCCTACTAGCTCAGGGTTGCTTGACACAATTTTTCAAACACCCGCACCAAGCACACATGAGTTTCATCATAGCTTTAAATGCTATTCTAGAGTATACACATACACATTTATTTTCAAACTCATATGTGTGAGAAATAAATATGTAATTTAAGCATTTATTTAACGGAATCCACATTCGCTAAGCTATCTAAATTCAGCTTTGATGAAAAATTCACCAAGGATTTCTCTAAAAAATGAATAACTCTATGATTATCCTGGCATCCTCTCCATTTGTATATGTGAGAGTGAATCTTGTGCACATATCAAAATGCTCATATATAATCCAAAAATGATGTGCATGCAAAACAATTGAAACGACATTGACATAATCTCATGAATGGAATGCTAGGGCACTGGATAGCAAAATCAACTTTTTTTTTTATTTAAAGTGTGCTCTCACCATGCTTTCTCTAAATTATTTAAGACTTTCAAGGGTTGTAATGAGACATTGGGGTGATACTTGGGCTGATTGAAATGAATGGTAGATGGAGACAAAAAGGGTTATTCTGAGGACATGACCTTTATTATAAAAAATCTCATTTTTTGTGGAATTTTCTGCTTTACACTCCACTTTTATGTCTCTCTCTTTTTTTTTTCATTTCCATTCTTTTTCAATTATGTTTTCTTTCTCAAACCCCCTTTTCTCATTTTTCTTGGATTTTTCTCATTTTTTCATTCAAAATTTGAATTCAGCACCATTCATTTCTTTTTGGGTTTCCTCATCACAATTCATTTTCTTCATGATTACTCACGGTTATTCTCAAAAAAATCCAACGTGTGGCACTTGTAAGCATTTTGCATTGGTTTGGTAAAACATGTGGCATGGAAACGAATTTTCAATAAAAGCTCAATCACAACCTAAGGGATAAGTTTTTCACAAGAAAAAGGTTAAGGTTCAACACAATTCAAAGATAGTCTAAGATCATTTTTAGATAAGCATAGAGAGATATATTGACATTTTAAGATAAAGTCAATCAACTACTCATATGCACTCTAATCAAAGCAAACATAATGAGATTATTGAATAGATTTTGAAATTGAAAAATTGTTCCTTTGAGTAAATATAAGTTTCCTCCATCAAGGATTGACACTAAAACTCACACGGGTAGTTACTTTATCTCCACTATATATGTGAAGCTCTAAAATATGGATCCAATTAGTAAATTGCCAAAATAACACATTCAAGGTGCACTATGGTTGAGTTTGAAAGAAAACACATATGTAATACTCAAGCATATGATAAATTTCTATGATGTACCCATGTGTTCAAAGTTCAAAATGAAGATCAAACTATCACTAAACCCATAGCAATTTGAATAGGGGAATATGGTTCAACATTCATATATTTTTTAAAAAGTTTCACCTATTTCTATTCTATACAAAAAATTGGTAGAATATGTGAATGGTGCATTTCACCACAAAATGGTATTGTCAACAAAAAATTGGTATATCATACAAATGGTGCACCTCACCCCCAACTTGAACTACGCATTGTACTCAATGCAACAAAAAGATATGAAATGCAATGATGAAATTAAAAAGGCAAGAAGAGTAAGAGAACACCTAGCAACGAGCTTTGATAAAAATACCACTATTTACACATATGAAGAAAGAATACCATGCACAGATGAAAGTAAGTTAACAATTTAACTTGAAAAGTAAAAGATAAAGGAAAAGAACTGTACACTAATATCTACTTGAACAGTTATGCCTCAATAGGGTCCGGATAGACCGAATCCACCAACTCCTCTTCCACTGTATGAATTTCAAAACTTATGAATAATGGTTTAAGCCTTTGGCCATTAACCTTGAATGTCTTATCATCTTCGGGGTTTTCTATCTCTACAGCTCCATTTGAGTAGGCCACCTTAATAATGTAGGGGCCATCCCATCGTGACTGAATTTTTCCTTGAAAAATAGAGATGTGAGAATTATACAAGAACACTTTTTGGTCGAGCTTAAATGTCTTTCTCAAAATAAATTTGTCATGGAAAATTTTGCCCTTTCTTTATGAATTTTAGAGCTCTCGTATGCATCTCTATGAATTTTCAGCAATTCATTCAACTCCAACTTCTTATGTTCCCCAGTTATTCTCAACTTAAAATTCTAGGTTTTTATGGGGTAATATGCCTTGTACTCCAACTCTACTGGCAAGTGACAAAACTTGCCATAGACTAGCTGATAGGGAGACATACCAAGGTTGGTCTTATAGGCAGTGCGATAAACCCACAATGTATCAATCAATCTGAGTGACCAATCCTTTCGATTTGCGTTAACCGTTTTCTCTAGTATATTCTTTATCTTCCTATTGGCCAACTCGACTTAGCCATTAGTCTGTGGGTGATAAGCAGTGGTCACCTTGTGTGTTACATCATATTTATGCATCAAAGAAGCAAATAGTCTATGGCAAAAGTGTGAATCACCATCACTTATTATTGCATGAGGTATCATAAACCTAGGAAAAATATTTTCTTTAAAAACTTGACCACGACTCGATGGTTATTGGTCTTGGTCGGAATTGCCTCTATCCACTTGGACACGTAGTCCATTGCCAATAGGATATATAGGTAACCAAAAGACATAGGGAATGAATCCATGAAATCGATGCCACAAAAATCAAAGATTTTAATGATTAGCACGGGAGAGAGGGGTATCATGTTTCTACGAGTCATACTTTCCAACCTTTGACACCTATCACATTGTTTGTAAAATGATACACAATCTTTAATCAATGTGGGACCAATAAAAACTGTTTTGTAAACTCTTAGTTGAAGTTTTCTTAAAAGAGAAGTGCCCACCACACGCCTTAGAATGGCAGAAGGAAAGGACATCCTGCTGTTCATTTTTCGGTACACACCTCCTCACGACTTGATCAGGGCAATATATGAATAGGTATGAGTTATCGAAGTAGAAGTACTCATAGTCACCATGAATCTTCTTTTTTCTTTCGGGCTCCAATGTGGGGGTATTTGTCTTGTGGTAATAAAATTACAAATTTCAACATACCATGAACAAACTGAATGGCTAGAAAATAGATGCTCATTAAGAAAAAAATTAGGAATAGGGATGAGCTCTTCGGTGTCTTGGATGACAAGCCATGATAAATGGTCCGCCACCACATTCTCGACCCCTTTTTTTCCTTAATGATT
>CAUOFW020006250.1:0-24562 GCA_963454935.2 Ilex paraguariensis | reverse complement strand
TCTCCATATCATTGACATTCATTTGACATCCATAAGTTTCATGATATATACGACCTCTGGGGGGAACTTCGGAAGCGGATACAGGGCTAGACAGTGAAAAAATAAAAGTGAAAACGATGCGTTTGACTTTGCAGAATTCGTAACACAATGACAGCCATAGAATGTACATTATTAACTGTCCAACCAAAGTTTTAGCATGACCAATCAATAGATATACTGCAACAATCTACCTAATTCATATATTACACATGCCACCACACCAAGGTATCATATCCATGGAATATTATTTCCATTCAAATAAAGGTAACAGATGCTGAACAGATTGATCCACAAATTAAGCCAATAATTCCCAAAGAAACCTCAGATATTTGCAAACTAACCGACATCAGGATTCAAATTTCACAATTATTCAAAAATGTTTTAGTCTTTTAGGCCAAAAGTTGTCAAGGATCCATAGAGAGATCATAAAGCAGCATGTTCTGGAGCTTTTCATGATGCTGCTTTAACACACAGCAAATAATTTTGAAGACACGGTAACAAGGCATAAATTTTATACATAGGAAGTGGGACCATGGAGATATAACGTTTAAAGAAGTAAGGAAGTGGCCATCATTGAATAGGTAAGTAGACTGGAGCATGGCAATAACAGAAACAAGGACACAAGAACATACAGCAGAAGCATATGGATCTTTTGGGGATATTAAGGTTTTGTCTTGGGTAGGATGTAGGCAAAATAAGGAGTTACTTTTAAAATCAACTAGGAAAAACCAAGTATAATCTCAGTCTATTGCAAACCTATCACCAAGATGAATTTAGATAGATTTACCTCAATAATGTTTAACAAGAAATTCAATGTTGAGGACAAAAGTCATCTACGGGGACAGGGAGCTTGTAAAATGTCATGGGCAGTGGGAAGCTAGTAAAGTGTCTTAAACGTCAAATTGACAGTACAAAACATTTTAACTTTCATAGATAGTCCGTAATTGAGTAAAGTAAGCTACGTGCCTCAGAACTTGTTTATGCCACACTACATCATCAACCAGTTTCAGATGCCACATCCCATAATCCCATCTCAGCCATTGCCTTAAAAATAATAATTCTACACTTACCTGTTCAGAAGCAGTACTTTTCGTACATTGAGCTGGTTCGCTGCTAACTCTATATTCAACAATAAGAACGCTTGTGCCCACTTGCATGTATTTATCTAGGTATATATGCATATATGTTGGAAGGAATATAGGAAAGAGCTCTGCTTACTAAAAATAAATAGATATGAGTTACTAGTGTTTCGGCTGTTAAATGTAATTGATGAAGGACAAGTATCTATGACTTTAAAAATAAAACCATAGAAAGAGAGTCTGATTTTGTAAAGCTAGAGAGCCTTGAACTTTTCTTTGAATATTAAATACCCTCAGTGAAATTTGGTAAATTTAGTTGGAAGCAAGAAATTTATTCTTGGTCTAGATGCATAAATTAACGTAGCTTGGTCTTAACATTTTTTGTTTTTTGGTCATTGATGAGACTTTCTGAAATGCTCCAAGATGAAGACACGTGACGTCCTCGGCGTTACTAAAAATCCTGTTACTGAGATCACGTACCATCGGCTTACAAACTCCCTCGCCCCCGAGGTACTTGACACGTGGTCAAGAACGTTTTACGAACCGACATGTATCCCTCGGTCTGATATGGTACCTCGGTCGTCATGTACAGCTTCCCTCGGCTCGAGATGAACCCTATCCTCGGTACCAAGATGTACCTATCCTCGGTACCGAGATGTACCCCGTCCAGGATGCCTTTTTCTCTGCTCCAGTATAAGCTATTGATGTACAGGTCATTAGCCTAGGCTAGTCTGGATTAGTTATCATGGTCTCGTCTTCCACAATTGGTGTCAGAAGGAACAGGAAGGCAGGGTCCACAGCCAATGAGGGATGGACGCGTGGCAAATTGTGTCACATCAGAGACAGAAAGACCGCATGCCCTTACTGACACACGACTTGGGAAAGCAAACATTTAATTACACCATTCCCTTGATGAGACCGCATTCAATGCGGTAAGGCTCGGAATTGAAAGGCAATAAATGTATCTAAGGCTGGGCATTTATTGCATCCTCCCCGAGTGGAGATCATTAGACAGTCGACAGCCCGATGACACAGCATTGATTGCTCGGGACTCCGAGCAGTTAAAGAAAAGAAGACATTCCTCATCAGAATCAGTGTGCACACTGCCTGTACCTAATGATCATCTACTGACAACACTGACAACAATCATGAGCTTTTGAGGTATAAATACTCCTCGTAAAAGGCAAAACGGTATGCAACAAAAGAACTCTTTACTACGAAATATACTCAGTGCTTTCTTCTTCCTCTCCCTTTCAAAAACTGACTTGATCGTCGGAGGGGATAAGCTGAAAAACACTCCGGCGTCCTTCTAACTTGTTCTTCTTTGTTCTAGGAACCTTTCTCCAGCCCTACTGGATCATTCCTTCAATCCACGAGGGTCTCCCGTTGCCGTTCCAGGTCACCACCGGACCTCACAGGCTGTCTCAAGTAGCGTGGTTGACCACTCAGCTGACGCACTCGAGTTCACCAAGGGAGAGATCTGTTCTTGTTTTTTATATTGTGCAAGATCCTGCAAGCACAATCTGGCGCCGTCTGTGGGAAACGACTAGTTTTCATAGTTTTTTCTCTATAAAGAACAATGACCATGGTGAACACTCGACAAAAAGGGAAAGGTCCCCATCAAAGAAGTCTCGAACTACAGGCTCCCTGTCACCACGGAGGAAGGGATCACACTGACGGGAATAAAAATGCCTCCACTCAGTCAAGAGGGGTTACCCCTCAAACCAATATGGGAATTAGGTCAGGGGGATCAGCCCCCCTGGCTCGTCGGCTGGCGGAAGTAATCGAAGAAAAGTTTGGTTATAGATTACGACAGCTGGAAAAGGACAATGTAAACGTCCTAAGCCGGCTCAACGAATTCGCCGCCTCCGGCGAAGGGTCGAGGGACTCATTCCTCTCTCGTGGGCTCCCCGCCCGGGAGGCGGAAACGAAGGATCTAAGGAATCATCTAAACAACAAGGCAGAGAGCTCCCGGGCTCCAAAGTGACCGAGAGCCAACGGACACCTTCCTAACGACCATTCAAGGAAGGCAAGACCATTAGCCCTGGACGACCTCCAGCGAGGGTTGTCTAGATGGAGGGAGGGGGATGAGTTCGAGGAGGATTCTACCCTATCCGCATGGGGCCCAGGAAATGAGGGGCCCATTGCTGAACTCAAGGACTTCAGAAGACATCCCGTCAGGGAGGAAATTGATCTCAGAGCCCGGCTGGAATCCAGGAGAAAGAGTAAGGCTGTCCAGGATGAGGTCGAAGACGAGGTCATACAAACACCCTTCACCAGGGAGATCGGAGAGATGGAGGTTTCAAGAAAGTTCGTCGTGCCGAGCTTCAAAACTTATGACGGGCGGTCCGATCCCGAAGCCCATCTCAGGCAATACAAGCAGATGATGTCCCTCTATCATTCGGACCAACGATTTCTCTGCCGAGTGTTTCCAAAGAGCTTGGGGGACTTTGCGATGAAATAGTTCGAGGTGCTTCCCCCAAACAGTATTGGGTCGTGGAAGGAATTGATGAGGCAGTTCCTGGCTCGATTCATTACGGGGAGTAAGCGCCCCAAAGACGTTGGATCATTGCTGACCCTCAGACGTAGGGAATCTGAGACCCTTTGCCAGTATGCCATCCGATACTGGGAAGAGGTTAATGAGATAGAAGGTTGCTCGGAAGTCATGACAACGGCGTCTTTCCGGCTCGGCCTGGCGAGGGACACGGACCTGTACCGATCCCTGACCAAGAAGACTCCCTCGGATATGGGGGAGCTGATGGCCCGGATAAATAAATACTCAAGGATCGAAGACGAGATAGGAAGCAGCAAAGGCCGAACCCTGCAATCTAAAAGAAAAGAGAGGGAGCGGGAAGATACTCCCCGAAAGGGGTTGCTACCCCCTCCAGGGGGTTCGTCCAAAGGAGTTCACACTATGTTCAAAGAACCCATCTTCAAGTTGCTCCATAAGATCAAGCACGAGCCGTTCTTCAAATGGCCGCCCAGGATGCAGAGCGATCCCTCCACCCGTGATCAAAGGGTTAGGTGTTCCTATCACCGGGATTTCGGACATTGCACCGAAAGCTGCAGGGTGTACAAATCGTTCTTGAAAAAATTGGTCCGAGACGGATACTTGAAAGAATACATAGAGCCCAGGCCAGAAGAAGGACACACCATTGCCCCGACCGAGGAACCAGACAACGTCATAGATGTCATCCATGTATGTCCCCTGGATCGCCCCACGTCCAAGGAACTCGAGTCCGACCTCAAGAGGGTAGCTTTTACAAGGAAGGTGGCCGACGATGATAGAGGGCCACCCAGTAAAAGGGCCAGGACTGGTGAGCCAAGCATCACGTTCTCGGACGTGGACTTGACAGGCGTAGTGACTCCTCATAACGACGCCCTTGTCTTGACCCTGAAAATAGGAAAATTCGACGTCAAAAGGGTGTTGATAGACTCTGGAAGTTCCTCAGAAGTGATGTACTCCGAGACTTTAAAACGGATGGGTCTTGGCCTCAAGGACCTCACCAAGGTCAGAACACCTCTCATCGGATTCAACGACTCGTTCGCCCTGCCCATAGGCAAAATCACATTGCCAGTTGTTACGAGTCCCTTCGTCATCAATACCGAGTTCGTCGTAATTGATACGGACTCTCCCTACAACGTGATCATGGGGCGAACATGGCTGCATGCGTTGGGAGCGGTGCACTCCACCTACCACCAGAAACTAAAATTTGCCACGCCAGAAGGTATCATAGAGATCCGGGGGGACCAAGCGTCCGCAAAAAATTGTTTTTATTCAGCCGTTAGAGCCGGGGCGTTCACCCAAGAAAAGGGACGAGCACCGGAAGAGATCATGAAAAAATAGCAATCACAGTTCGGGCGTCCAGGAATTGATGACCCCCGGATAGACCCAACTGAGCAGTCGGTAGAGGACCTCCGGAAGGTAACCTTGATGGAGGGAGAAGAAAAAAGATATTTCTTAGTTGGAACTGCAATGCCCGCAGCCGAACAGGAGGAGATGATTGAGTTCCTAAGGGAAAATGCGGACGTGTTCGCTTGGAACGCAATGGAAATGACGGGGGTAGACCCCGAGATAATCACGCACAAGCTGCATGTTGACCCAACGCACAACCAGTCAAACAAAAGCCACGACGCATGGCCCCGCATCACGCCTGCGCGGTCAACGAAGAAATCGACAAACTCCTGAAGGCCAACGCCATTCGGGAGATACAGTTCCCAGAATGGCTATCCAATACAGTTTGCACGAAGAAGAAGGGGGAAAATGGCATGTCTGCGTGGACTTCACAGATTTAAACAAGGCATGTCCCAAGGATGACTATCCCCTACCAAAGGTGGACCAGCTAGTGGATGCCACTGCCGGATATGAACGCATGGATTTCCTGGATGCCCGAGCGGGATATCACCAGATCCCTCTCCATCCCCCAGATCAGGAAAAAACGGCGTTTATCACTCCAAAAGGAGTTTACTGTTACAAAGTAATGTCGTTTGGACTAAAGAACGCTGGGGCGACGTACCAAAGACTGATGAACCAGATGTTCAAAAAGCAGATCGGCAACACCATGGAGGTCTACATTGACGATATGCTGATAAAGAGCAAACGAAGTTGTGATCATCTGGCAGATTTGACCGATACCTTCTCCACCCTCAGGGAGTACGGGCTGAAGCTGAACGCGACAAAGTGTGTTTTCGGAGTGGAATCGGGTAAATTTCTCGGATATCTGGTCAGCTAACGAGAGATCGAAGCTAACCCGGATCAAATTCAAGCGATCCTGGACATCCGGAGCCCCCGAACTGTCCGAGAAGTCCAGAAGCTCATGGGGATGCTAGCAGCACTTAACCGTTTCGTCTCACGCTCCTCAGACAAATGCAAACCCTTTTTCGGAGCAATCAAGAGTGCTGGGAAGGATATGTGGAGCCAGGGGTGCGAAGACGCCCTGGCTGGAATCAAGGAATATCTAAGGACTCTCCCGACCTTATCCGTCCCCATCCAGGGGGAAATGCTCTTCTTGTACTTGGTCGTGTCTGAATTTGCGGTAAGCGGGGTACTTATTCGTGAGCACGAGCACCTCCAGAAGCCGATTTATTACATAAGCAAGGCGCTCCTGGACGCGGAGACAAGATACTTGCCCCTAGAGAAATTAGCTCTATCCCTGGTCACCACTGCAAGAACTGAGACATTATTTCCAGGCACACCCAATTACCGTCCTTACCGATCAGCCCTTAAAGGCCATTTTGAGGAAAGCGGAGCTCTCCGGGAGGATTTCCAAGTGGGCAGTGGAGTTAGGGGAACACGACATTCATTTCAAACCTCGAACTACAGTAAAGGGTCAGGTATTGGCGGACTTATAGCTGAGTTTACCGGGGAGCATCCCGTTCTAGAAAGACCGCCTCCTCTCGACATAGCCTCTCCAACGAATTGTGAAGGATCACCATGGCTTTTGTGTGTGGACGGTTCGTCAAATAGTAAGGGGTCTGGGATCGGTATCTTGCTGATCTCTCCAGATGGGATTGTCGCAGAGCAGGCCGTTCGGCTGGGATTCAAAGCATCAAATAATGAGGCTGAATACGAAGCCCTCATCTCAGGACTTCGGTTAGCTGAGGCAACTGGAGTTACGGACTTGATCGTGCATTGCGATTCCATGCTGGTGGTCAACCAAGTTAACGGAGAGTTTGAGACAAGGGACCCTAGAATGAAGGCTTACCATCTCCAGGCGACAGCTGTAAACCGAAGATTCGGAAGGATTGAGATCAAACAAGTGTCCCGAGACAAGAACACGCATGCCGACGCCCTGGCTTGTCTAGCCTTGGCAGTGGATTCCTCCCAGTCACGCAGGATCACCATAGAATATCTTCCCGCATCCTGCATAGACCACGCTCCCGAGGTAATGGCCGTCCAGGACGAACACAAGCCGCCCAGCTGGATTGATCCCTTTCTCAGGTTCCTAACAACAGGAGACCTCCCGGAATGTTCAAAAGAGGCAAGGAAGATAAAACTCAAAGCCCCGAGATTTTGGGTCTCTCTGGATCAGAAGCTATATCGGAGGTCTTTCTCAGGACCTTACTTGTTATGCGTCCAAGAAGACCAGGTGGAAGACCTTCTCTATGAGGTACACGAAGGAATATGCGGAGGGCACTCTGGGGGGCGATCGATGGCACACCGCATCATGTCTCAGGGATATTGGTGGCCGCGAATGCAAAGGGATGCGCGTACATACGTCCAGAAATGCGACCAATGTCAGAGGTTCTCCCCTGCAATCAGGCAACCCGCGGGGGACTTGCACCCCCTGACCAGCCCTTGGCCATTCGCCCAGTGGGGACTCGACTTAGTTGGGCCCTTGCCCAAGGCTCCTGGAAACAGGAAGTTCCTCATTGTGGCCACAGATTATTTCACTAAGTGGGTTGAGGCGGAGCCGTTGACTCACATCTGCGACATAGATGCCAAGAAGTTCGTCTGGGAGAACATAGTCATCAGATTCGGGATTCCCCGGGCACTGGTATCGGATAACGGGACTCAATTCACCGGCGGGCGTTTCAAGTCTTTCTGTGAGCAACTCGGAATCCGTAATTTCTACTCCACCCCTGCCTACGCTCAAGCCAACGGACAGGCAGAGAGGCCTCCAACAAAATAATTATCAGTGGAATCAAGAAGAGGTTGGAGAAGGCCAAGGGAAAATAGGTAGATGAGCTATTAAAAATTTTGTGGGTGTACAGGACCACCCCTTGGTCCTCGAAAGGAGAAACCCCATACTCCCTGGCTTACGGGATGGAAGCCATCATACCTCTTGAGGTAGGACTCCCGACCATAAGGACCCAAGCTTACGCATGGGAAAATGACCGTCAACTGGGGCTTGATTTGGATCTGGTGGAAGAAAAAAGGGAGACAGCTGCCTTAAGAATAACCGAGTACCAGAAAAAGATTTCCCAACTCTACAACAAAAAGGTCAAGGCGCGAGAATTCCGAATCGGTGATCTGGTCCTCAGAAGGGTAACGGCCAATACCCGTGACCCAACGGAAGGAAAAATGGGACCTAACTAGGAAGGGCCTTACAAAGTGATATCTATCGGAGGTGCCGGGTCATACAGATTAGAAGATATGAAGGAAAAACTTGTAACGCGACCGTGGAATGTGGTGAATCTAAAGGAATACTATTTTTGAGTATTTGTCTCCCTCAGTGCTTGCCAACGACAAAGATAAAGTACAAAGACTCTCGACCCCGAAACAAACACAGGAGCCAACCTCCTAGGACAGTTCAAGGATTCCTACGAAAGTATACGCAAGAAAGAATTCAGAAACATGAATCACATTCTATCCAATATTAGACCTTTAAACAGAACTTTGTTCAAAAAATATATATATATATATATATATGTACTCCAGGCGAAAAGATTCAATTCAAAAAGAGGGGTTTTGCATCCCCAAAAGCTACAAGGGAAAAAGTACAGATCAAAAAGAAAAAAGGGCTTTCATCTTGCCCCGGGCATCTCCAAAACATCCGCCGATGGCGAATCGGCGTAGAAAAGTTGAGCAGCTTCGGAAGTAGTCGGAGCGGGAGATACTTCGGCGATAGAAAGACCCTAAGGAATACTATGGTCCAGGTCCCGGTCCGGCAGAGCCTCATCAGACAAATCCACTATTACCGCCTCAGGCAGATCCACCGAAACCTGCACCGGCGTTGGAATCTCGCCCTCGGTAGCAATCTCTGCTTCGGCCCGTTCCATCTCCGCCGAGGGCACGTACTTGTGCATTTGGAAGAGCGGAGAGTCTGACGGGATTCCAGCAGACTGGAGCGCCTCGTCCCACCCCCTCTTGAAGAACTCCTTGTTGTTTTCCTCAAGAGCAGGGAGCACATCATCGGCGAACTCTTCTCGGAGTTGCTCCTCGGACTTCCTATTCAGTGCCTCATCCCTGATCCTGTCCAGCTCCTGGGTCAGAGCCAGACAGCTTTCCTCTGAACCAACAGCCCTCTCATTTGCCACAGAGAGCCGCTGCGTCTGTTCTGTTATCCTCCTCTCAGCGTCGGCAAGGGCAGCACTTAGCTTTTCAGCGCCGACCTTCGCCAACTCGGCCTCCTTGAGGAGTTGCTCGATTTGAGCAGCCTGCCCCGCGAGGGTGGAATCCCTTGTAGCGACGTCCTCCCTAGCACTGGCAAGGGCTCCCTCGGCTTCTTCTTTCTGCTCTCGAACTCGCTGAAGGTCCATCCTAGTCCCATGGTACTGCGCCGCTATTATGGAAATCTGTTGGATGGCCTACAAATGAAAGAGCATGTCACTAAAAGGAAAATTGGGGCTAAAAGAGACTGAAGCCAAGATGAACTTACCACCAAGGAATTTTGGATGATGGAGCGAAACAACACGTTTGTTGATCGCCCCCTGTGAGCTGCCATGTCGGCCTCAAAATGCAGCGTCTCACTCACTGCATTGGCGACATGAGGGTCCTGTAAAATGGAATTGTCGACCCTGATCACTCGGTCCATGTGATTAGTGGCTCGAGGGTTCCACTCCGCAGCTTCCACTGTCTACGGAAGAGGAGTCTGCTGTCGCCGCTATTGCTGTTGTTGTTGTTGTTGCTGCTGCTGTTGATTATTGTTGCTGAGGAGCAGAAGGTAACCCACGGCCTCTCCCACTTTGCTGTTGAGCGGGGGAGGCCCTGGATTCCCTCCCAAGGCCGTCGTGCCTATGTTTGACCCTCCTCTCCTCCTCTATCTGAGGATCTCGGTCACGCACCTGACTCCGACTGACGACTCTTGAGGAGGGGGTGGCGCTGGTCCCTGCAGATGGGGTCCCACCGGTCGATCCTCGTCCTCTCCCAGCAGTGAGGGCTTGCCTCTGCCTAAGGAACCCTAAATCAATATGGGGCACGCTGGACATGGCTACCTCAAGGGCGTCCTCGACGTCGAGAGATTGTAGGATTTGGAAATCTGGCTAGGAATCTCTCCCCGAAGTCCCCACCTCGACGTGCGAAGGAACCAAGTCCTCTCCGACCTCGAGCTCTTCAACTTCACCCTCAACTTCAGCCTCCGAGACCCGATCAGGGTCTTCTTCCAAGTTCTCCTCGACTTCTTGCCCCGTCGCCTGATCAAAGAGTTCAGACCACCGAGAAGGCTCGAAAGGCTGGGGAAGCTGCGAAAACTTTTTATACCCGGGGGTGTAATTCAGGAGGATGTGGGCAGCCCGGCCGAGCCCGTCATCGCTAGTAAAACTCCAAACAGTGATTAAGTCAGCAAAATTCACCGACAATCGGGGTGGAGGTGCTGTTTCCCGAGGGGAGATGTCTGCACAAGCAAAAAGGAGGGGAGTGGGTCATGAGCATGTAGAAAATCTCAGAAACAAAATAATAAGGCCCAAAGGAACTGACGTACTTGTCGTTCACCATTCCAATGGACATAACAAGCCGTCATACTCGGGACCGACACCTCTCTGCCAAGATCCCCTGAAAATGAGTAGGTCATCCTTTTACCCCTTGTCCGAGTCAGGAAGGTGAGTTACGAGGTAAATAGATGGGTCCCTGGCTTTGAGGTAGAAGTGTTGTTGAGGCGTAACTCTCAAAAGGGAATAACAAAAGAGGATGTCGTTCAGCCCGACGTTTACCCCAAGACGCCTATTGAGCTCTAGCACCCCCATAATTATCCTAAAGACATTAAGGTAACACTGCCTGGGAAAGAGGTGGAAATGAGAGAGGAACTGGAGAAACAGAGGGGGCAAAGGGAACCTAATTTCGCCTTCTATAATGGCTTTAATATAAAAAGGCATTGCATCCTCGGTACCGAGGGTACGAGGGTGCACAGCCGCGTCATAGTCCTCTATCTCTACATTCGGTGGAACGCCGTACCTAACCCTAAACCTATTAATTTGTTCACTACCTTTTACTTTATACTTCTCTGGCCTCGAAGTACTAGCCTGAGGATTCTCGGGGGCAGAACGACAACGAGGCATGTTCAAGAAGTGATAAAAATAGAGGGGGTTTTTCCACAAAGATCCCCAAGAAAGCTTCCCGGGGGTTGATCGCGGGATGGCAACCAGAAAACACCTCCGGTAATCGAAAAATCAAAAGAGACAGAAGGGCAAAGAAATGGAGGATACTGGAACTCACCAGAGCGTAAGAAGAGGTATTTTTCTGGAAAACTTGAATCGATTCCTTCCCAGAATGTTCCGAAACAAAGGATGGGTCTGCTAGCTTTAAAGCTTCGGTGAAAAGGTTGGGCAGTTCAGAATGACGAAATGAGAAAAAGAGGGAGGAAACCCATTTATATAGTACCGGTCTCATCATTGGGCGCGAAACACGAAAGGACACATTTAATGCGCACGACGCCCTAAGCAGGGGAAAGCGGCTAAAGACAATGATGAAGCAGTTGAGGTTGTTGGGAAACCCTTCGTCTCCTTACGACGCGTGTCCTCGGCGTCAGAAGATCGAAGGCTAGGGGCAGTTGATGGGACTTTTCTAAAATGCTCCAAGATGAAGACACGTGTCCTCGGCGTTACTAAAAATCCTGTTACTGAGATCACGTACCATTGGCTTACAAACTCCCTCGCCCCCGAGGTACTTGACACGTGGTCAAGAACGTTTTACGAACCGACTTGTATCCCTCGGTCTGATATGGTACCTCGGTCGTCATGTACAGCTTCCCTCGACTCGAGATGAACCCTATCCTCGGTACCAAGATGTACCTATCCTCGGTACCGAGATGTACCCTGTCCAGGATGCTTTTTTCTCTGCTCCAGTATAAGCTATTGATGTACAGGTCATTAGCCTAGGCTAGTCTGAATTAGCTATCATGGTCTCGTCTTACACAATTGGTGCCAGAAGGAACAGGAAGGCAGGGTCCACAGCCAATGAAGGATGGACGCGTGGCAAATTGTGTCACATCAGAGACAGAAAGACCGCATGCCCTTACTGACACGCAACTTGGGAAAGCAAACATTTAATTACACCATTCCCTTGATGAGACTACATTCAATGCGGTAAGGCTTGGAATTGAAAGGCAATAAATGTATCTAAGGCTGGGCATTTATTGCATCCTCCCCGAGTAGAGATCATTAGACAGTCGGCAGCCCGATGACACAACATTGATTGCTCGGGACTCCGAGCAGTTAAAGAAGAGAAGAAATTCCTCATCAGAATCAGTGCGCACACTGTCTGTACCTAATGATCATCTACTGACAACACTGACAGCAATCATGAGTTTTTGAGGTATAAATACTCCTCGTAAAAGGCAAAACGGTATGCAACAAAAGAACTCTTTACTACGAAATATACTCAGTGCTTTCTTTTTCCTCTCCCTTTCAAAAACTGACTTGATCGTCGGAGGGGATAAGCTGAAAAACACTCCGGCGTCCTTCTAACTTGTTCTTCTTTGTTCTAGGAACCTTTCTCCAGCCCTACTGGATCATTCCTTCAATCCACGAGGGTCTCCCGTTGCCGTTCCAGGTCACCACCGAACCTCACAGGCTGTCTCAAGCAGCGTGGTTGACCAGTCAGCTAACTCACTCGAGTTCACCAAAGGAGAGATCTGTTCTCGTTTTTTATATTGTACAAGATCCTGCACGCCCAGTCATAATTCTTAGTTTTGTGTAACTGCTCCCAAGTTCGATGCTCTTCAACCTCTAATCTTACTACACGGTAGTAGGTTCATAGCATCCTAATTCTACCGGACCCCATGACCAACTCACATTTCTATGCGTTTCTTCACTGCAGAAACATAAAAACAAAACAATTCTTCACTGCATAAACATACACACACAACACAATTCTTCACAGAAGTAGCACATTGACGTTGTAGATGATTCTTGAAGGAAGACGCCAGTTCCGAAATTCCACAGAATAAAATGGAACACAGTTGAAAAGGTGTTCAATTCGCTATAGAGACGAAGTGAGAAGTGAAAACTTACCCAGCCTGCATATCGGATGCGGTGACTGCGGCTTGAGCAATGAATTGGTGGAGGCTCGGAATTTCGGAATTGTAAGAGAGAGGAAGGTGAGATAGAGACTGTGAAAAGTTTCTGGATAGGTCTAAATAGAAGGCAGTCCTCTTGACCGGCCGTGATGCGCGGTGGTGGTGGTGGTGGTGGTGGACGCCGTATGAGGTGGATTGGGTTTTTGAGGACAGAAGTCTGACATTGATGAAACAGCATTGTCGTTGGAAATTGATGCGGAGGGCGCAGTGGGAGATGGAGGAGAGAGAAGATACCGAAGAAGCCATGGAGGAGAGAGACGGACGGAGATGGCTTCTGTTGATAGTTGGATAGGGCTCTGAACCTGAAGAAGTGAGAAGGGTCGATCGAAATGTCGGGCTTTAGGTCCCACGGCCCAGCATTGGGAAGACCCGACCCTAATATAGAAGAGGGTTATGGACCATATGGTTAATTTTGAAGTCATACAAAAAGTTCGCGTTAAGAGTCTATACCCGAAAAGACGGTTTGACCAAAAGCTAAGAACGGCCTAACTTGGGATTGACAGTAGTAATCGAGGGCGTAATGGTAATTTCGGAAGCACGAAAGTCTAATTCATTTCAAACAATCAGACTTCGCATGTGATCTTCGGAACCAGCCTGCAAATTCAACAGCAGGAGTGAGTCGGATGACAATGGAGAAGTGGAGAGCCGCGCATCGTCTGCTTAGATACTCCTCTAAGAACCTCTTCGATCGTCAATTAAACCCTAATTTTCGGAATTCAACTCACTTGTCCACTTCAGGTCTCAATAAACATGACGATCATACATATATGTTGCCTTCATTCGATAACATACATTAGGCATTTCTATCTTGATACGTAACTACCTGTCTTCTGTAAATTTCAATGATTTATCAGAAATCAAATGAATTATATACGCTGTTTTTAATTACAGGCATGGCGTATAATATGAATAGATTTGTTGGAAATCTTTGGGGAGTGCATTGTAGGTGTTTAAGTTCAGTGGTGACAGCAACTCAGAGGAATCCATTGTTCTCGACCATAAATTCTGATGATATCAGGTATTTTAAGGAGATATTAGGGGAGAAAAGTGTAATTCAGGACGAAGAGATGTTGGATGCTGCAAATTCGGATTGGATGCGGAAGTACAAAGGCTCAAGTAAGCTTAAGCTCCAACCTAGGAGCACTGAGGAGGTTCATATCTTCATTTTTTTTTTCTTTTCCTTCAAATTCTCTGTCTACTTATCTTCCTTAGTCTACACCTGATTATTATTTGATATTCAGTTTCATGGGGTTTAAAATCCTCCAGTGTTGGAATTAACACTACCCTTCAAATATATATACATGTTTGATTTGAAGAAGTTCCCAATTTATGCAATGCTTCATTTAATTCAAAGTGGTGGGCACTTTCTGTGAACTTTGTGTTACATAGAATGTTGCTTTATTTCTGCATTACAGAGCTACCTTTTATCTATATCTCTTAATTACTCACAGAACTTGCTTACCTTTCCATGCCATTTGTTACTGCTGCTATTGTTGTTGTGCCACATTCCCTAATGCAGGTTTCTCAGATTCTTAAATACTGTAATGCAAGATGCCTTGCTGTTGTTCCCCAAGGTGGAAACACAGGTCTTGTGGGAGGCAGCGTGCCTGTATTTGATGAGGTAATATAGTTGGCCTCTTGTGATCTATGACCTTTCATGTGAAGTGGTCTGGCTGTGGCAACTATTGTTGGTGCTGAATTAGGCTGTCAGTCCTTTTTGGTAGAGAGCTTCGTTTTGTTCTATACACATTAAATAAAACAGGCTGTTCATGACGCTATTAAACCTGCTATTTACTTCATTTTTGGGTATTTCATACTAGAAACAACGAGAATGCGCACCCCATTTTTTTTTTTTTTTTTGCACACTTAAAATTGACGTAAATTTTAAAGTTCTATTATACATGCAGCTTTATCAGGATGGTGGGTTCCCCACTTTCAATGGTTTTAAAACCAAATTTCCGCCACTTCTTTCTGGTAAACAATTATTGATAGATCTCTAAAAGTAAGACTTGAGGGCAAAAAATTTATTGCATTAGATAAGTGTTTCATTTGAAAAAAATTACTGGAGAGAGCGAAAATTGTGTCATGGTTGATAACAAAATTCAAGGGGGAGAGAGAGAGAGAGGAGCAGCAATATGGGCATATGAGAAAGCAAACATTATGCAATGCACGTCAACAGGCTAATAGTAAGTGAAACCAAGGGCATTAGGTACTAGCGGGCCGAAATTCTGCGAGGGATGTATACATTATTGCACACCTAACCTCCAGCTTTATTCCCAGGAAGTAGTTGTCCTTGGACTTGAACTTCGTGTTGTGCTTCACTCCTTACTGGGTAATATACAGCAATATTTCAGTTTTTGGATAAATGATTTTCTTTGGGCTCTGCATAGTATTTACTGTATCTCATGTTTAGGTTTTGTTTGCACCTTTTGCACCTATACTCATATTTTAGAGTATTATTAGGGCTGTATATGCAAAGGTTAAGGTCAATTTGAGCTTAATCTAAAGTTTTATAATTAGATGGTCTCAGCCGAGCTTGCCCTCTATGTTTACTGGAGTTTAGGTTTGTCTGAAATTGTACCCTAGGCAAATTGTTTAGCTAGCATGATAGAAAATATGTGTCAATAGTGGGACTTGAACTGAGCACTTGTTGAAATATCAAACGTTTTTGTTTAACTGAACCAGTGGGATAGAAAAACATGAAATCTAATCTAAACTAGATAACATGAAGCTCAAGTTTAGCTCCACTGGAACAAATCATGACCCATTCTGCTTAAGTTTTGATCCGAATAGAATGAGCTATGGTCCAGCTAACACATTTTGCATTCACAATACTATATGCATGTGGATAGGCATATGTACACAGCTACTCAAGAGGTTTCCAAGATAATATTCCATAAGCTATGCCAGATACATTTTTTGTTCCATATCTGAGTATGCATTTTTTTTGGTGATGCTGTAACTCTACAGGTGATCATCAATGTTGGTTCAATGAATAATATCATTTCTTTTGACAAGGTAAAAGTTACTGTTCCCTGTTGTATTTATTCGAACTTTTTTCTGTCTTGCCCAGTATTCATAAATGGAGGGCATTTTTCAGTTTTTGGCTTTGGATTGAACCATTCACTTATAGCTTGTTTCAATTTTCTGTTTGGAGGAAATAATTATTTCTTTAAGCTTGTTCATCTCTTACAATTGTTAGTTTTGTTTGTCAGTTCACGCTGGTGGTTTTCAGATTAGGTGTTCTAGATGTTCTTAAAGATTATGTGTAACCATTTCAAATCCACCGAAATACTGGCTTATCTTCAAAGCAATCAACTTATTCTATGTTTAAGGTTAGCGGTACACTGGTATGTGAAGCAGGATGCATACTGGAAAATCTGATCTCTTTCCTGGATAACCAAGGGTAATTTTTCATGACTCTAGTATCCTCTTTTTTCCAGGGATGTGATATATAGAAAGCATGGTCATAACAGAATCTTACTTTGCCAAACACTTTTGTATGCTATTTTTAAGAAGTACACTTTCCAACCTCCCTATTTTCTTCTCATAGCGCAGGAGAAGCTTGTTTCAGTGCACTTTCTTTTCTTTTCTTTTAGATTTCAGATGCTTAATGTCATACCAACTTCATGCATTTCTCTCTGAATGTTGCAAGGCCTATTTTAAAACACTTTGAACTTCTCTTTCTCAAGAAGCAGAAGCGTTGTGTTTTCGTAGTGCTGTACATAAACACCCCTATTTCTTCCTCTCAGCCTCAAACACCCCTATTTCTTCCTCTCAACCTCAAACACCTTCACAAGTTTGCTCTCCTCTCTAAATTTCAATCACCCGAAATCAACCACACCCTTAAGTCTAGAATTCATGCTGTTTTGGTACTAGAATATATAGTCCTTCAGCTTGTCGGAAATACTGACTTTTTTCGGTCTGACCACATTTGTGTTGATCTGATGAGACCACCAATTATGTTTATGTGTTTTTCTATTCCATATATTTCTTATAATAATTATTTCTGGTATCACTAGTTATTGTTTCTGTCTACTAGGGTTATGATCTTCATATACCTATGTTAACGAAACAGTGATTGTTACACGTATCAGTATCCTACCACAATTTGTTCACTCATGGCACCCAAATGCAAGTTCTCATCATCTATCATCAGTGCATTCGTATAATTTGGCAATATTAGCGTACATTGTCAATAGCTGGAATAGCATAATGGACCATTTTTAAAGTTAAAGATCATTTATGCTGCATGTTTTCGTGTTGAATGTATTTCTTTGGAGAATCTAGTTGGAGATTGTTTCATTCAAATTGAACCCAAGCAACAAATAGATACTATAATGACATCATCATGAAATGACGTAGCACCAGCAGACTATATTTGTTTGATTTGGATATGTGGATAGTGCTTGTGATTTTAATTTTTTTGTATTTATTATTTACTTCTTATTGTGTGAGTTGTTGTTGTGGTTGTGATTATTGTTGTTATTTTTTGGTCTGTTCGTATGTAGTTTTTAATCATAGGGTTTATAGTTGATAAATTTACTTTTCTCATATTTAACTGCAGATAATTTTGTTTTTGGCTTCAGATTTATCATGCCACTAGACTTGGGTGCAAAAGGAAGCTGCCAAATTGGTGGAAATGTTTCGACTAATGCAGGTGGTTTGCGCCTTGTGCGATATGGATCACTTCATGGGAATGTACTTGGTGAGGACTTCTCTTGTTCTCATGTATTCCTTTTTGTGCAATTATATCCCTATCTACAAATTTATCTTAAGTTATCAATTAGATACTCAATCATTCTCATTACATATAACTAATACACGCGGTGATTGATGTGGGTATAAACTGTGTGAAGTTCTACCACAGCGACTTTCTGTTACAATTTAGAAACTATTGTTTATAATTCGACATATATACTCTGTCATCTCATCTGTATAATGCCCATATATCTTGCAAATGTGTAATATGAGAAATTCATTGGTTTTTCCCCTCATACCTTTTCAACTTATGCACTCCAGATATAGTTCATATAAAATATGGTGTATGCGATCTCTTTGTTTCATTACAATTTGCACAATGTCCATTGCATTGTCAAATTTGTTAATTCTGTTCATAACCTTTGAGTAAACATTATAAGTCTATATATGAAATGTATACTACAAGTAATGTTTGCTTAATTCGTTCATTGAGTACCTATGTGCTTCTGTTAGCTCCTTTTCTTGCCGATTGGGTGGCAAATAGGTGGCTTAATTATTTTCCTTTCACTGCATCTATTTTGAAGCATATTTCTGGCTGTTTTTTCAGGTCTTGAAGCTGTTTTAGCAAATGGTACTGTGCTTGATATGCTTGGGACTTTACGCAAAGATAATACTGGATATGATGTGAAGCATTTGTTTATAGGTAAGTATATTTTTACTGCCTTTTAATCAAGTTTAAAAAGAATTACTCATTTCCCATTTCTCTATTAGGCTGAAAATGTGTTATCTTCCCACCGACTTTGTTACTTTTCCATCCTCCTATTTGTCATAGGAAGTGAAGGATCTTTGGGAATTGTAACAAAGGTTTCCATACTAACCCCTCCAAAGTTGTCTTCAGTAAATGTGGCTTTTCTTGCTTGTGAAGATTATATCAGCTGCCAGGTATAATAATATGCATTACATGTAATATCAATTTGACAAAGCAAGTAATCCTTTCTGGGCATGAACACCAATTTTTCAGAACTCTTGGGTGACTTTGTTCCAACTTGGGGTTGATTTGACTTCCTGCTTACCATTGGTACTCATTAATACTCTAAGAAAAAATCTTTCAATATAAAAATTCCATCATTACATGAAGGTTTGGATGATTTTCTCAAAATGTATGCTGTTATGAAAATTTCTCAAACTGCATTATTTTAATAAATTAATCCATCTTCTAGAGTGGAAAGATTGATGTGAATCCATGATATTGAATGGTACTACATTGCTTCATGATCATGCTTATTTCTTAACTTATATTCTGATTAATATTTTAACTGAGAGCTTATGTAGGTTACTTCCTTTTGTTTCAGAAACTCCTACTAGAAGCTAAGACGAGGCTTGGTGAAATTCTATCTGCATTTGAATTTTTGGATACCCATGCAATGGATCTGGTAAGGCTTTTTCTGCCAGATACCAGTATCACGTGTCCTTATTTGCCCAATCATCGGTCAGAATAATCACTGTCCATTTTGAAATATTTGTGATCGTTGGGTAAGGCTCACTCATTGATGTAATTTATTTTGTGTCCTTTTCCCTGGAAACAGTTCCACTAACTTGGAGAAAATGGCAGCAAGTCAGTCAGCTTATGGAGCATTATTTTGTGGCCATAGAATTCTGTTTTCGCTTTCTATTTCTTTTTAGCATGCATGGTTTCATATCAATATGTAGTAACAAGGTGTAGGGTAGTTGGGGCGCCAGGTTCTGAAAAGAATTTGGTCGGGGTGTAGAGTGGTGCCGCTGTAGCTCTTTCGTTGTGGTTGGATGGAAAAGAAATGGTGCCCTACTGGTGTTGTGGGTTGGCTTGGGAAACAGGTTCTTTCTTGTGGAATGGTGTTGTTTTCTCAGGGTTGTTTTCCATGGAACAGGTTGTGAGACATTTGGATGCTGTGCGGAATCCATTACCTCCCTCGCACAACTTTTATGTGCTAATTGAGACAACAGGCAGTGATGAAACCAATGACAAGTAACTTGCTACTCACTCATTGTTTTTCTGTTAGAATCAGTGGCATGTTTTAAAATTAGAATATTTTATTTTAAGTAGATATTAGTGTTGCTTATCAAAAAATTACTTTTAACGTTGTTGATGGATCAGCATAGTTTTGTCCATGGTTCTGAATTAAAAAGAGTTTCCTGCATGCCTTTTCCTTGTAATCTGGTACCATATAACAAACAAAAGCATCAAGTTGATAAACGATGTGAATAAAATCATTTTAAGAAACTTCCACTCTGGACAGAACAACAGGTCACATTCTGCATTTCCTGTCAATGCATGCTACCTCTTGGGTGTGAGACAGAGATTAGATTAGTCCACTTCTATGACCAAAGTTGCATGACAACAGTCTCCTGGAGGTGATAAATGGCATTATTTGTAAGTGGAATGCTTTAGTTTATACCAGCTTACGAAATCAGTGTATGGGTATACACCATGTTGATTTTATGTCCCGCTGCCGCCAACTGCAGTTGTTATGTATTTCTTATTTGCAGTAGGTAGAGTTCAACAACCTGATAATAGTCAAATCATAGTGTAAAATGTAATTGCAATGCGAAAAGGAGACAAAATACTCATATATGCCCCTTGACAGAAAACACTGGTTTGATTCTCCTCCTGATTTCTGAAGTTTGAATATTCCATAGTGCACCAATTAACAACTCCTTTCCAAGTATCATTTTCTCTTAAACTGTAAACAGATCGCTTTTTCCGAGTTATCAAGGTAATTGATGCTTTACTATGGTTTTTGATAGACCCTAATATGATCTGCATTAGGAATATTACTGTGTGATGCATAACTCTAACTCAGCATTTGACTTTCAATTTACTAGAGAATTTATCATACTACTGAATTCCTTCTAGTTGATGCGCTGATGTTTCTTGTATTGTACTACTTTATGTTCATGTCTCTAGAGAGAAGCTTGAGGCATTCCTACTTCGTTCAATGGAAAGTGGTTTGATATCTGATGGTGTTCTTGCACAAGACATAAATCAAGCATCTTCATTTTGGCGTATTCGTGAGGTTCGTGTATTGGAAAGTCTTTCTTCTGTCACTATTGGACATTTATCTCTTGCTGGACATATATATGATTCATATTTCACAGTCCGTATCCATATAGTGGTGATTTAGTGTATGTTGTGCCCTTTTTGGCCATGTTGCAGAACAATACCAAGAAACCCCTAGTAAAACTAAATCAACCTAGTTTTTTAATCAAACAACTAATATTATGGATCTACAATGCTTTTGTAGTGTGTTTTTTTCCTGATTAGTCTAATTGGCAAGTTTGGGTCCACTATATCATACCTGATCAAGGTTAACTTGATCATACCTGTAATTTTGCACCTAATTGCTGCTTGACTATGCAAACTTCAGCAATGATGTGATTAGTATTTTCAGAAGAGAACAAACTTTAGACATTTTCTCGTCTCTTTGATTGCTGCAGAGTGATTTCTTGGAGTTCACTGTGATAATGCACCACTTACGGGAAAAACCGTAATACATTCTTTGCATGAAAAGTAGAACTCAGTCTCAGTAACTTGGAATTATTCATTGTTTGGTCCCACAGTTTTTTTCCTTTTCCTTATGTTAATACTATGCAATGGCTGATTGGTGAATCTGAGATGAAGAAACATGGATGCAGGGCATAGCAGAAGCATTGATGAAAGCAGGGGCTGTATACAAATATGATTTGTCACTGCCTGTTGAGAAGATGTACAATCTTGTTGAGGAAATGCAAATACGTCTCGGTAATTAAGTTAAGCTTGCACTAACATAATTTTTCTGTACTGATTTTCCTGTCTTGGTTGTTGGTAAGTTATTGCTTCTTTAGGGTGGTGGTTAGAGCAAGTAGTGGTATCTGAACCCAAAGGCACTGTTGTGTGTGGCTCTGATTCAATGAGAAATCTGTTTGTGTATGCTACTATCAGTTATGAAATGTCAGTTTTGCTTTAACATGCAGTGTCATATTTCTGTAAATAAATACTAGTCTGTGGAGATCATGTTTGAATAATGGCGGAATTGTTAGTAATGTCTTGATCTTAATTCTTAACCTTCAGAACATAAAGGTATACTTTCTAACTTTTACTTTTTCCTTATATTCAATTGGAATTTCTAGGCTCAGCAGCCAAAGCAGTTGGATATGGTCACCTTGGAGATAGCAACTTACATCTTAATATATCAACTCCACAGTATGATGATACCGTAATTTCCCTGTTCCTGCTTTGATTCAAATAGTTGGTCATGCACTTTTTGTGGATTGTATTCCTAATTGAAATTACTATGTTGCAGATTTTAGCAGAAATCGAACCCTTTGTTTACGAATGGACATCGAAGCACCAAGGGAGTATCAGCGCTGAGCATGGCCTTGGACTGATGAAAGCTAATAAGATTCACTACAGCAGGTCACCTGAAGCAGTAAGTCTAATACCTATATTGTTTTTTGTTATGTTTTCTAGTTAGTGTCTTTCTTCCAAAACTCTGAATATTGGTTGTATCAATGGGAGGGTAGCACACTTGAAGGATTTGAGCCACTGTCTCCTCTTCTTGTAAAAGTGTCATACTTCCTAGGAGGTCCTAGTTTTGCTTATATCTGGGACCATTTAGATGGTAAAGCTTCAATAGATTGGCTTCAAAATCCTTTTGCCGCTTGACATGATTTTTTTTATATCTTTGAGCTCCAGTTTTTTTTAGGGTGGCAACAAATGGCAAAAGAAATGTAATAAAGAAGAAAATTTATTTTAATTATCTATATAGTTCCTTAGGAAGGCTACAATTTAGAGAAAGGCGAAATGATTTTTATATGACCAAGAGAAAGATGTCAGTGATGGCCATGTCCAATCAAACGGTTTGTGATTGATATATACTAAGAATTTATTGAAAATAAATATTTGTGATTCATATATACTAAGATTTTGTTGAAAAGAAATGATTATGAGGTCTCTACTAGGTACTAAGGGAATAAATTTTGTTCAAGAAAAAGAATTCATGTCAAGATAGTAGACAACTTGCATCAAAGAAACTTCGATTTCTTGGAGCAATTTTTCTGGGTATCTTGAGCAGGAGAAATCATGAAGGTTCTGCTGATGCAAATTCTAATGAGTTATGAATGGGTGCTTATAAGCTAATCTGCCCATCATTCCTCAGAATTTGGCTGTCCAATATATATAGATTCTGGGTATCCGTCTCTCAGTGAATAAATCTGACAAATTTAATCAGTATAAACAGGTTATACAATTGCAATGAACTGTGTAAAAATTATGTTAAAGCCAGTAAACATATAAAAATGGTCAGTAGTGACAAGGCATAGCTTGAGGTGCTGGTTATGTTGAAAATTTTCTACTTCAGGATTGTCCATATTTTGGACTCTCGCTTTAGTGAATAAATGAATAATATAAGGGGACTTGTCTTGAGATGGTCTGTATTTCTACACATCTTGAACTTTCAGCTTGGTTGTCGAGATTTATTTTCTTTATTTTCTTTTTGGTCTATCTCTTGTACCTAGAACATGGATACATTTAAATTCCATCACCACTATTCTTGTAAAATATTTTAAAACTTTGGACTGATAGTATAAAAATGAAAGTTAATTTGTCCATCTCAAAGAAGTAGATGAAAAGTGTCCCTTCTTCTTCCTCTTTTTATTTTTGATTTATTTTCTTTTTTATTCTTCTAATGACTGTATGGTTTCAACTAAGAAAGTTTCTAAAACAAAGTCTGCATTTGGACAGGTGCAGCTAATGGTGGCCATCAAGAAGTTGCTTGACCCCAATGGGATTCTCAACCCGTATAAAGTTCTTCCACCATCCCTCATATCTCAAAGTTGAGGTGATAAATCCCAGGAAGCCTGATTTATCTCTACGTAATCACATTCTTTGCTTCATAAAGAGTGATTTCATGTGCATGTTACTTTTAGATTGGGCATGTGGATAGATGGTCTGTGATTGAGGTGAGTGGTCTCGTATGATATGCGATACGTATCGTATGATACGTCACGATATATCTGAAAAACGATACGTATCGTGTCTCTGTATCGTTTTTACGCCATATCGTACGATACACAATATGATACATATGATATGATACGATACACCCGATACGTACGATACGTGACAATTCTGTATTTTTTGTTTTATTTTGTTTTTTGGGATTGAAATGACATCGTTTTACCCTAAAATTTATTTTTAAATCACTAACTAGTGAAACAACGTCGTTTCAGTAGTTATAGTTTAAAATAAATAAATAAAGTCTAATGTTAATGTTGTTCAATTAAATTCAAAATTCCTTATTAATATTAAAGTTGTTCAAACAGTTGATGTTAGAAGTTTGAATTAGAGGTCTTTGTATTTTGATATTACTGAACTATGTTGGAAACTTGAATAGTTAGTGAAATATTAATGAAATACTATGTTATTAAGAGTCTATGACTTTTTTATAAAGGTATATACATATATTTTTGTAGAAAATAACCGAGGAAGAAAAGAAAGAATATCTCTTCATTCATCAAGTTATTGAATTGTACAAACTTAAATAGTGATAAAGATCCTATCTCTTTCTAATAATAAGCACTAAAAAAAGGAAAAACAATAAATTTAGGAATCAGTTATATACAACTGATATCCTTTATTTTAGGTACGAGATAAGCTAATAATTTAATACCTAATCCCTTAGATATCAGATTACAAATTAATTCCTAGAAATCAGGTAGTAAATCACGGAATTTCCAACACTCCCCTCAAGCTGGTGCAAAGATGTCTGTCAT
>CAUOFW020006249.1:0-24567 GCA_963454935.2 Ilex paraguariensis | reverse complement strand
CTGATACTTGGTTATTTCTCAAGGCGGCTATCTCCCTTTTTTCTTCCGCTAGATCCAAATTCAGTCTAAGTTGACGGTCATTTCTCCCTGCGTCGAAAACTTGGGTCCTTATGGTCAGGAGTCCTACCTCAAGAGGTATGATTGCTTCCATTCCATAAGCCAGGGAGTATGGGGTTTCTCCTGTCGAAGACCGCTACACCCATAAAATGTTAATAGCTCATCTGCCCATTTTCCCTTGGCTTTCTCCAATCTCTTATTGATTCCATTGATAATTATTTTGTTGGAGCCTCTGCCTGCCCATTGGCTTGGGGGTAGGCAGGGGTGGAATAGAAATTACGGATTTTAAGTTGCTCGCAAAAAGACTTGAAACGTCTGCCGGTGAATTGAGTCCCGTTATCCGATACCAGTGCCCGGGGAATCCCAAATCTGATGACTATGTTTTCACAGAAAATTTTTTTAGCATCTATGTCACAGATGTGAGTCAAAGGCTTCGCCTCAACCCACTTGGTGAAATAATCTGTGGCCACAATGAGGAACTTCCTATTTTCAGGAGCCTTTGGCAGGGGCCCAACTAAATTGAGTTTCCACTGGGCGAATGGCCAAGGGCTGGTCAGGGGGTGACAAGTCCCTCGCGGGTTGCCTGATTACAGGGGAGAACTTCTGACATTGGTCGCATTTTTGGACGTATGCGCGCGCATCCCTTTGCAATCGCGACCAACAATATCCTTGAGACATGATGCAGTGTGCCATTGATCGCCCCCCAAAGTGCCCCCCGCATATTCCTTCATGTACCTCATAGAGAAGGTCTTCCACCTGGTCCTCTTGGACGCATAATAAGTAAGGTCCTGAGAAAGACCTCCGATACAACTTCTGATCCGGAGAGACCCAAAATCTCGGGGCTTTAAGTTTTATCTTTCTTGCTTTCTTTGAACACTCCAAGAGGTCTCCTGTTGTTAGGAACCTTAGAAAGGGATCAATCCAGCTGAGCGGCTTGTGTGTGTTCTGGACGGCCATTGCCTTAGTTTTCTTGCAGTGGTGACCAGGGATAGAGCCAGTTTCTCTAGGGGCAGGTATCTTGTCTCCGCGTCCAGGAGCGCCTTGTTATGTAATAAATCGGCTTCTAGCGATGCTCATGCTCACGAATAAGTACCCCGCTTACCGCAAATTCGGATACGGATAAGTACAAGAAGAGCATTTTCCCCTGGATAGGGACGGATAAGGTCGGGAGAGTCCTGAGGTATTCCTTGATTCCAGCCAGGGCGTCTTCGCACCCCTGGCTCCACATATCTTTCCCAGTACTCTTGATGGCTCCGAAAAAGGGTTTGCATTTATCTGAGGAGCGTGAGACGAAGCGGTTAAGTGCTGCCAGCATCCCCGTGAGCTTTTGGACTTCTCGGACAGTTCGGGGGCTCCGGATGTCTATGATCGCTTCAATCTGATCTGGGTTAGCTTCGATTCCTCGTTGACTGACCAGATATCCGAGAAATTTACCCGACTCCACTCCAAAAATGCACTTTGCTGCGTTCAGCTTTAGCCCGTACTCCCTGAGGGTGGAGAAGGTATCTGCCAGATGATCACAGCTTCGTTTGCTCTTCACCAGCATATCGTCAATGTAGACCTCCATGATGTTGCCGATCTATTTTTTGAACATCCGATTCATCAGTCTTTGGTATGTTACCCCGGCGTTCTTTAGTCCAAACGGCATCACTTTGTAATAGTAAACTCCCTTTGGAGTGATAAACGTCATTTTTTCCTGATCTGGGGGATGGAGAGGGATCTGATGATATCCTGCTCGAGCATCCAGGAAGTCCATGCGTTCATATCCGGCAGTGGCATCCACTAGCTGGTTCACCTTTGGTAGGGGGTAGTCTTCCTTGGGACATGCCTTATTTAGATCTGTGAAATCTACACAGACACGCCATTTTCCCCCTTCTTCTTCGCGCAAACCGTGTTAGACAGCCATTCTGGGAACTGTATCTCTCGAATGGCATTGGCCTTCAGGAGTTTGTCGATTTCTTCGTTGACCGCGCAGGCGTGATGCGCGGCCATGCGTGGCTTCTGTTTTACTGGCTTGTGCGCTGGGTCAACATGCAGCTTGTGCGTGATTATCTCGGGGTCTACTCCCGTCATTTCCATTGCGTTCCAAGCGAACACGTCTGCATTTCTCCTCAGGAACTCAATCATCTCCTCCTGTTCAGCTGCGGGCATCGCGGTTCCAACTAAGAAATATCTTTCTTCTTCTCCCTTCACCAAGGGCACCTTCCGGAGGTCCTCCACCGACCGTTCCGTTGGGTCAATCCGGGGGTCATCCATTCCTGGACGCCCGGACTGTGATTGCTATTTTTCCATGATCTCTTTCGGAGCTCGCCCCTTTTCTTGGGTGAAAGCCCCGGCTCTAACAGCTGAATAAAAACAATTTTTTGCGGACGCTTGGTCCCCTCGGATCTCCATGATCCCCTCTGGAGTGGCGAATTTTAGTTTCTGGTGATAAGTGGAGTGCACCGCTCCCAACACATGTAGCCATACTCGTCCCATGATCACATTATAGGGAGAGTCCGTATCAATCACGACAAACTCGTTGTTGATGATGAAGGGACCTGTGACAACTGGCAATGTGATTTTGCCTATGGGCAGGGCGAACGAGCCGTTGAATCCGATGAGGGGTGTCCTAACCTTGGTGAGGTCCTTGAGGCCAAGACCCATCCGTTTTAAAGTCTCAGAGTACATCACTTCCGAGGAACTTCCGGAGTCTATCAACACTCTCTTGACGTCGAACTTACCTATCTTCAAGGTTAAGACAAGGGCGTCGTTATGAGGAGTCACCACGCCCGTCAAGTTCGCGTCGGAGAACGTGATTTTGGGCTCACCAGTCCTGGCCCTTTTACTGGGTGGCCCCCCATCATCCTCGGCTATCTTCTTTGTAAAAGCTACCCTCTTGAGATCGGACTCGAGTTCCTTGGACGTGGGGCGATCTAGCGGACATACATGGATGACATCTATGACGTTGTCGGGCTCCTCGGTCGGGGCAGGGGTTTGTTTCTCTTCCGGCCTGGGCTCTATGTATTCTTTCAAGTATCTGTCTCGGACCAATCTTTCCAAGAACCATTTGTATACCCTGCAGCTTTCGGTGCGATGTCCGAAATCTTGGTGATAGGAACACCTAACATTTTAATTACGGGTGGAGGGATCGTTCTGTATCCTGGGTGGCCACTTGAAGAATGGATTATGTTTTATCTTATGGAGCAACTTGAAGATGGGTTTCTTGAACATAGTGTGAACTCCTTTGAACGACCCCCCCGGGGGGGCAGCAGTCCCTTTCGGGGAGTATCCTCCCGCTCCCTCTCTTTTCTCTTAGATTAGAGGGTTCGACTTTTACTACTTCTCATCTCGTCCTCGATCCTTGAGTACTTGTTTATCTGGGACATCAACTCGCCCATATCCGAGGGAGTCTTCTTGGTCAGGGATCGGTACAGGTCCGTGTCCCTTGCCAAGCCGAGCCTGAAAGACGTCGCTGTCATGACTTCCGAGCAGCCCTCTACCTCATTAACCTCTTTCCAGTACCGGATGGCGTACTGGCGAAGGGTCTCGGATTCCCTATGTCTGAGCGTTAGCAATGATCCAACGTCTTTAGGTCGCTTACTCCCCTTAATGAATCGAGCCAGGAACTGCCTCGTCAATTCCTTCCACGATCCAATGCTGTTGGGGAGAAGCGCCTCAAACCACTTCATCGTAGAGTCCCCCAAGCTCATAGGAAACACTCGGCAGAGGAACCGTTGATCTGAATGATACAGGGACATCATTTGCTTGTATTGTCTGAGATGGGCTTCGGGATCTGACCGCCCGTCATAAGTTTTGAACCTCGATACGATGAACTTTCTTGGAACCTCCATCTCTCCGATCTCCCTGGTAAAGGGTGTTTGTAATGACCTCGTCTTCGACCTCATCCTGGACAGCCTTACTCTTTCTCCTGGATTTCAATCGGGCTCTGAGATCAATTTCTTCCCCAACGGGATGTCTTTTGAAGTCCTTGAGTTCATCAATAGGTCCCCCATTTCCTGGGCTCCGTGTGGATAGGGTTGAATCCTCCTCGGACTTATCTCCTTTCCTCCGTCTCGATAATCCTCGCCGGAGGTCGTCCAGGGCTAAAGGCTTTGCCTTCCTAGAATGGTCGTTAAGAGGGTGCTCATTGGCCCTCGATCGCTTTGGGGCCCTGGAGCTTTCTGCCTTGTTGTTTAAATGATTCCTTAGATCCTTCGTTTTCGCCTCCCGGGCGGGGAGCTCACGAGAAAGGAATGAGTCCCTCGACCCTTCGTCGAAGGCGGCAAATTCGTTGAGCCGGCTTAGGACGTTCACATTGTCCTTTTCCAGCTGTCGTAATCGATCCCCAAATTTTTTTTCGATCACCTCCGCCAGTTGACGAGCCAAGGGGGCAGATCCTCCTGACCTGATGCCCATACTGATTTAAGGGGTAACCCATCTTGACTGAATAGAGGCATTTTTATTTCCATCAGTGTGATTCCTCCCTCCATGGTACATGGAGCTTGTAATTCGAGACTTCTTTGTTGGGGACCTTTTCCTTTTTGTCGAGTATTCACCATGGTCACTGTTCTTTATAGAGAAGAAACTGAAAAAACTAGTCGTTTCCCACAGATGGCGCCAGATTGTGTGTGTTGGATCTTGCACAATATAAACACGAGAACAGATCTCTCCCTTAGTGAACTCGAGTGAGTCAGTCGAGTGGTCAACCCTACTGTTTGGAACAGCCTGTGAGGTCGGTGGTAACCTGGAACGGTAATGGGAGACCCTCGTGGATCAATGGAACGATCCAGTAAGGCTGAGGAAGGTTCCTGGAATAAAGAAAGACAAGTTAGAAGGGCGCCGGAGTGTTTTCCAGCGTATCCCCTCCGACGATCAAGTCAATTTTTGAAAGAGAGAGGAAGAAGAAAACACTGAGTATAATTTGTAGCAAAGGTTTTTCGTTGCATACCGTCTTGCCTTTTGCGAGGAATATTTATACCTTAAAAACTCATGATTGCTGTCAGTGTGGTCAGTAGGTGATCATTAGGTACAGGCAACGTGTGCACGGTTTCCTATGAAGAATGTCTTCTCTTTTAACTGCTCGGGATCCCGAACAATCAAGGCTGTGTCATCGGCCTGCCGACTGTTCAATGAGCTCCTCTCAGGGAGGATGTAATAAATGTCCAGCCTTAGAGACATTTATTACCTTTCACTTCCGAGCCTTACCGCATTAAATGCTGTCTCATCAAGGGAATAGTGTAATTAAATGCTTGTTTTCCCAAGTCGTGTGTCAGCAAGGGCATCCGATCTTTCTGTCTCTGATGTGACACAATATGCCACGCGTCCATTCCCCATTGGCTGTGTCCCTTGCCTTCTTGAGCCTTCTGACACCAATTGTGTAAGACGAGGTCATGATGGCTAACCTAGCCTAGCTTAGGCTAGTGACCTGTACATCAATAGCTCTGCGGGAGCAGAGAATGCCATCCTGGACGGTACTCCTCGAAACCGAGAAAGAGGTACACATAGGGACCGATGAACCATATCCCCCCCCGACCGAGGGGTACATGTCGGTACGTAAACGTACTGGATGCCATTGATCCCTACGACCAGTACCTCGAGGGAGTGGGACTTGTGAACCGATGGGTACGTGTCGTGATCACAGTAACAAGAAATTAGTGACACCGAGGACACGTGTCTTTATCTTGGAGTATTTTGGAAATGTCCCATCAACTGCGATCAGGTCGCTAGTGGGTACCTCCTCCATAGGAAGTGTTCACTTATATGGCAGGGGGGAAGACGACTCTCTTCCGATGTGAGATTGCCTTAGGAAAGGGTCCTATTGGCGAAGAGAGGTAAAGGCTGCTGAGGCTCGGTGCCGCCAGGTCAGTCGGAATCCTTCAAGTGGAGGGATGAGATCCGTAGCGATTTCTATCCTTACAGCAGCCTCACTTGTAGAATTGGATGGGGAAGGAAAATCTTGTATAGGATTCTAAAATTCATTGGCATGGCCATGTTACAGCCCAGATACAAAGGTGCATGTAAATTGACAGGGATATTGTATCCAATAGATATTGCTCAAACATTTTCAAAAGCTTTTGTTGCAAGCAAAATGCTTAATCAGATTAAGAAAGAAAATTAATTTGCTATATGTAGGATTGGTTGTATCATGTTAGGATTGAGTCGAGTTTAAATCTTGTCTGATCAACATTTGCTCAAATCATAACCAATTCATTTAAAATCAAATCGGTTGTATCATATTGGATACGTGTCGTGTCAAAGTTTTGTTCAACTCATATTCGATTCATTTAAAATCATGTATTGTTCATTTCATATAATCTCGGGTTTATGCTTGTCTTATTTATCAAACTGATATTGTGTTTAGCCGAGTATGTCTAAGTCCACCAACGCACAGATCTGCTAATTTCATGGCATACTAGTGTCCCACTCCATGCAATGCATTGACCATTCCCTTCTCCCCCAATCCCTTTCTTCACCCTTTACTGTCTCCCACCCATTTTTTTTATAAGTTAGCAAAAATATTGTAGGGATTAGTGAATTAAGAATGTTGATGTTTAAAAAAATTTAAATAAATGGTGGTTAGAGGGAATTAATGTTGGAGAGAAAGCTTTTCTCTCCAAATTAGAAAAGTTGGAGAGAAAGCTTCTCAAGCTCTCTCCCTAAGAAATTAATTGTCATATAGTATAAATTTTTGTCAGGTTCTTGAGTTGTATGTAAAATTGTCAAGTCTAAATAGACTATAATCACTTCCTAATTCATGATTTTTCTTAAGGAAAAATTATGGTGCACGATCGAACTAATGGACAGAAGTAAACTAAATTTCATTTCAAAACAATCAAAATATCTGAAATATTATCGTTTCTAAAAAAATCAAAAACGAATCATTGAATATTAAAATTATTATGTTGTGAGGTGTTTCGATTAATATTTCAATATGTTTCAACAAATATCTCGAAAAGAAAGTACACAATTTTTATTTGTTTTTATATTATTTTCAAAATACTTTTCAAAACGTTGATGTTTTAAAACTAATCGAAACAAAATTTTGATGCTGAACAAAAGTATGGAAAATTAAAAAGGGTATTTTATGCTTTCGAGATAACATTACTATTATACCTAGAATTCAAAAAATTGGAGAGTAACGTGTATGGCCTTTTGGTAGAAGCACAATGGACTAAGCTTGGTAATTTTAGACATGACTCGTGAAATCGACATGAACTCAACACGGATTTAGCCCGTTTAAGTGTAATCTTAACGGGTTTGAGTGGTTAACAGGTTAACTCAGCAAATCCATGAAATAAACGAATCGGTTTCGTATTTAACCCATAAACTAGTTTCAACCCGTTTAACCTGTTAACAATGGTACTATAAATTTTTTTTTAAAAAGTTAGGTCTCTTAGCCTCTGCCTCATCTCACACCTCCCATCTCTTAGTCTCATTCAAATTTAATAGTCATTTAATGTTTATTTTTTGTCTTTATTTTTTTGCTCAACCATAATTCATTGTTATAGTAAACAGGTCAAACATGCGTAATGTGTGGTGAGTTGATGATTTTTCGTGTGAACTCGAAGTACTCTAACTTATTCTCTCATTTAGCGAATGACACACGAGTTATATCGGGTAAACCGTTTAATAAATGATTCGTGTATGGATGGAGGATTTTTTGATAGAAAGTCGTTTCACTTGACACGAAACTGTTCCACTCGACACGATTGTCAAGCCTACCGTTGAGCAGTCCACCTTCATCACCTAAAGTTGATTCCTCAATCATTTGCCATAGCATTTTCTTTCTCGACTTTTTCTCGCTTCGTTTTCAAGCAAATTCGACCAAATTGCTATAACCTTCCCGTCCGATTCATCAAATCTACTTCCGATTCTCAGAATCCGATTAGTGAATTGTTGTCATCGAACCCAAACCCTATGTTAGCATTATCCTACGCAAAGTATGAGCTAACCTTTGATTGCTTCTAATGAACCCAAATCTAATCGAGTCAAGTCCAATAAATCAAATAAGCCTAGATTAGCTAAAATGCAAGTCAAGTCCAGTTTGTAAATTTGACCTAGTCCAAGGTCCAAGAAATCCAAGAATAATTAGAGCACGTGGGGAGCACTTATCAGAATATTTATTCTCGAAGATCAAGACAACCTCTTATGACATTTACCTTTTATAGCTACCCAAAAAATTAATACATTTACCCTCACGTCACCGTTTTAACCAATGCTCTATGCCTATAAATTTTAAGCTCTTTCTACATGAGAGGGCATCTCTTGATCTATCTCTACATCTCTCTACACACTCTATACATAACTTTTCTCTCTCATAGCTATTGTACTCTGGAGCTAACCATTACTCTCTATCGGTCACCTTACTTTATCAATAAAGATTCCCCGGTCACCGTTGCCGTTTTCTGAAGTGGAATAGGTTACCCGAACTGAACTACTATATTTTTGTGTCTTGATTTGATATTTACATTATTGTCATTGATTGCTCTATTAATGACACTTTATCATACACTCAACTTTTAATCTTGCATAAGCCTATTTTGTGCATCATCAACTTTCATTCATGAGAATTTAAAATTGAACAAAAAAATTGACACGACTAGAGAAAAAGAACCAATATTCAATAGGATAAAATACGACTGAGATTGCGAGTGAAGTGAGCACATGGGGATGTCAAGCATTCGAACGAGCCGAGGCACTCAAGAGAGAGAAAATAAGAATTTGGAAGAATTACACCGAGACCCCCTAAAATTTATTATTTAATCACTTAGACATTTGATATTTGAAATATTACACACAGACCCTTAAAATTTTGTACGCGCGTAACACTTAGACTCTTGCCGTTAATATTCGTTAGTATATCTATTAATAAATTACAACCAGATCCCTTAAAATTTGTAGGCGTGTAATACATCCATTCAAGTTTAAAATGTTATATGTAGACTAAAAATACTTCAATAAAAGCTAGAATATCAAATATTTTAAATTTTACAACCAAAATTCATGTTCTATTATGACATTTATTGAAATAAAATTAAAATTAAAATTTTAATTTTTTTCTTAAAAAATCGTAATTAGTATACAATTATATTATTTATTAGAATTTAATTTGATCTTTTAAACGACCAAACTAAACTACCAAATTATCCCAATTAAAGTTAGAAGATATTGTGTCAATTACAGTTTGACCTCTTATTTCATTTTTAGTTTTATTTCAATAGATAGTATAAGTGTATGTTAATTATAATTTTAAAGAAAAAATTAGATATTTATTTTAATAAATGACATAAAAGAACATAAATTTTGGTTTTAAAATTCATGTTCTATTATGAATGATTTAGATCTCTTGTTCAATTTTTTAGTTTTATTCCAATAGATAGTATAATTGTATACTAATTATAATTTTTTAAGAAAAAATTAGATTTTTATTATCGATTTTATTTCAATAAATGATATAATAAAATATGAATTTTGATTATAATATTTAAAACATTTGATATTATATTTTTTATTAGAATATTTTTGGTCTAAATATTATATTTTAAATTTGAGAGATTTAAATATTATACATCTATAAATTTTAGGAGTTTAGGTATAATTTATTAACAGATATATTAGCGGACATTGACGACATAAGTCTAAGTGTTACATGTGTATAAACTTCAGGGAGTCTGTGTATAATATTTTAAATGTCAGAAGGTTTGAGCGATTAAGTGACAAACCTCAAGAAAGTTGAATGTAATTCTTCCAAAAAAATTTCAAACAAAGAGCCCCATACTTGTTCATGAAGCTAAATATTTTATTGATTAAAAAATTAAGTATAAATAGATCTGATTTTTTTTTTTGGGTAAGTATAAATAGATCTGATTTATTGTTGTGTTTTATGTAAACAAAAATACGAATTGTAATTTCAAATCCTAACCACTTTTTGAGCAAACTGCAATTTCAAAAAATAAAAATAACAATTGGCCACCTTCAGCCTTGACGTGCAAGGAGCTCGTGGCCCAGCTGTTTTGTTTTTGGTTTTGGTTGGACAGAACTTTGAGGCATAAGAACAAAACAAAGGTAAGTAATCTAAAAAAAAAGTTGAAAAGTATTTTTGATCCTTAAAATATATATGTTGTCTGTTTGTTCTCAAAAAGTTAATTTTGTTAATTTAATTCCCTAAAAATTTAATTCGTATTTAAATGATCTTTACACAAACAGGCCGTTAAGTTTTTAATGAAATTATTACGTGTTTATCATGTGATACTATTTTAAAAAATAACATGTGGTCACTTGTATAAAAAATTTACTGAATTGTTTGATTAGAGACTAAAATGACATAAATGAAAACTTTAAGAACAAAATTGACAATATTAATATAACGAGAACCAAACTTATAAAATAGACATATTTAGTGACCAAAAGTATTATTAACCAAAAAAAAAAGGGTTGGCAAAGGCCCCTAGCCCAATGCAACGATGATACTACGTCATCACCGCCACATAGGGTCACTATCCAGTTAGAAAATTATAAGTTGGCAAAGTGAACTCCACTGAAAGTTGGCTCTGATACTAATTTTTTTGAATTACTTCAATGCTAATTTGGTTTTATATAATACCACTCTATTAGAGTCAAAGGACTAGAAATAAAATGTAAGGAATTAAAAGAGGATATGAACACTCAAAACAAAAAATTATTCATTCAAGTTGATTAGAACTACAACTTGGACTCTTCACATACTAATTTAAGTATACTAATTACCTCTAATACTAGATCACATACTCTATTTACATAGACTTTAAACATAACTTCTAATATTACGTTACAGTATCATTACACCCACTTATTCTGGTAACGTTTACAATATTAAGACCCACTCTCTCCACTACCAAGAGAATTCACTCATCCACTACATGGTATATTAATATACCACTAGCCCACTAACACACCTTATTAACACACCTTAAAAACATAATAAAACTCTAGAACAAGTTTATTTTTCAACATTGGTTCCAGATCCACCATCATCGTTACTGGTCATGAGCACCAGAAGTTTGGCTCCAGCCTTTCGAATTTTTCTTCCCCATATAATCACCCACCTCTGGAAGAAAGTTATAACGAAGGCAGATGTCAAAAGGGCATAAGGAACCATTCCTTTCGTGATACTGGCTATTGCAAATCCATAGGCAACTATCATCGAAACCATAGAAATCAAAAGCTCCCTTTGGAATGGAAATCCAATAGTAAGATAAGTTATGATACTGAGTGCAGCAGTAAGCCCCAAGGTGTTTGCAAACACAAAAAAAAATGTTATAGCATTAGTTTCCAAATCAGAGGAGTTTGAATTCCCTTTCAGGATGCCATCTGGAGGGTCCACGCCTGCTTGAAATGTGACCGTGGCAATCAGAGCAGCCACCACTAGCAATTCATTACGTGCGACATGGGGTGAATCTCTTTCCTTTTGATACTTGAAGTTGTTGACCAAATCGTTGGAAGATTCTCGTTGACGTACATTCTTGGCTTGTTCAGTTTTTGCAACCTGTTGAAGAGAAGCTGTGGGGATAGTGTTAGCATGTTGGGCACCAAGTGCCCCAGCACGTTGAAACGTTTCTTTCAGGTGGAAATCCTTGGGTCTTTCTATGACTGTATCCACCACATCCATGGCTGTCAAACCCTTCAAATTTGTGGCATTCACCTCCACTGTCACACTCATTGAGTTATTGTTATTAAGGAGTAGTTCTATGGTCTGCATCAGAGAAACTGTTATAAATTATTCTGTAGACACACATTATGGGTCATTCCATGGAAAAAAAAACATCCAAGAAATTCTCCTATATATATTATCTAGTCTTTCATAGAAGTATGGAAGATAAACAAGACTTAAGGTTGAATCTCTTTCCTTTCTACTCTCCATAATTAAAGTTGTCAATAAGGCGTGTCATGTTAATCTGTTTAACCAATGTCAAGAAATATCAAGTATGGTAACGATATAAAAAACAAACATATGATCATCAAAAAGAGAGTCAAGGAAGTTTAATAGATTTGAACTTCATAAATGATTAGATGTTCACAAATACCCTTTTATCTTTAACCAGAGAACTCTCATTATTTGTTAATTACCACTAGTCTGATAACTAAACCTCTCAATATTACACATCATTAGTCTAATGACTAACCCCTATGTGCACATCTCTATGTTAATTACACCGATATCGCTCCAATCTTGTTACCTTTCAAATTTGGTAACTCAATTCTTGTCTCATAAAGCATGATTCTAAGAAACACACCAGTATTATTATTTTAGTTCCAACACATTCAAAATCCTCTCTTTATCTCCAAAGCATATTAAAACAATAGAATAAAGTCACCCCCACACATTTTCATCATTGACAATTAAAAATTATAAAATATTTAATTTCAACTGCAAACATCAATATATCTATATAACATATATACAAAATATTTACACACACCCACGTATTTAATAAAAGAAATTATCCCAAAAAGTATAATTTGTTCCAACCTCAGTATATATAATCATTACCTCTCTTGAGCTTTTGCAGTTCCAGAGCCTCACTTCTACACGGGTGTATATGGGTATAGTCTATTGAATCTGGTTTATTCTCTTTTTAATTTCAGGCAGCACCTCTTCTCATTTTATAGATACACATCTCACTTCACAGGAAAAACATGTGGCCCCTCACCTCGTTTCCCCGTTTGCTACACCACAACACACATCATTATATTTTTCCACATGGGGCCCACCACTTCATTTTACTTTGTCTTTTTGTTTATCTTATATGATCTTTAGCTAGTAAATTTTTAATTAGGGTAAATTTCATCTTCACCCGTGTAGATATGCTTAACATCAATGACACCCTTTTCATGTTCTAAAATTTCATTGACACCCCTTGTCAGAATTTGTCGGCTGACAATATTAACGGAGGTAGTTCTTTTATATTTTTTGTCAATATAGATTTCATATATCCACCAAAATATATAACAACTATATATCTAATCCTATATATAATTTTTTTCAGTCAACATCCTGTGTGTCTCTCTGCATATCCTTCTGCTTCCCCAACTTTCTCTCTCATGCCTGAAAACTCATCTACTGGTTGCTCTAGCCAATGTTTTTGAAGATTTTTGGTGGTTAGGTGATAAAGATATTTGTAACTTCCTATAATAATACGAATTCGGCTCCACTTATCTTGGGCTCGACTCTTTTTTTAAATAAGTTAAATTTAAATAATTTTTTATATTCGTTAAAAAAAAAACTTGACATATTCGATTTGGACTCGCAAAACTAGGCTTAATTTTCAGTCTTATTAGCATGCCGAGAAAAGTTCGAATTTGTTACCCCGCCCCATAAAAAATTTTCCATACACAAAATTAGGGGGTCCCAGGTTACTTATATCCAATAGAAATTGGCCATAAACTGACCAGAACCAAGACCATGCAGTCAATGGAAAGTCTTTGTCCAAGTCTTCTAATTTAACACGCCAAAGACTTCACAAGGGCATGATTGGTTCGATTATAAACAATTGATGAAATTAGGCAATTAGTTTCTATCAAATTCATACAAACGATATTAACACTATAAAAAATAGGACATTTATCCAAGAAAATTATTGTAGCAAGTTAATGTTGCCACTAAAAGTAAAATTTTTACCACAGTACGAAAAATATCAATTAAATATGAAATATTTAGCAGTAATAATTATTGTAACAAGTTAATGTTGTCACTAAAAATAAAATTTTTACCACAATACGAAAAATATTACTAAATATGAAATATTTAGCAATAATAATTACTGTAGCAAGTTAATGTAATTTTTTTACTAAAATATACCATGTTGTCACTAAAAGCACAATACAAATTTTACTTTTAGTGGCAATGATTAGTTGCGACTAAAAATTCGCGGTCACAATTAAAATCACCACTAAAATATTATAACCTACTTTTAATGACAATTCATACACCACTAAAATCACCACAACTTATTATTCATAATGTTGAAATGAATAAAAAATTTTGATTTTTTTTTGAAAAAAAATTATTTATTGAATATTTTCCAATTCACACACCTGATATTCAAATAAATAAAACAATAAAATAAATAATAATGAAATAATAATATAATAAACGCTTGATCACCAACTTAATATCAAAACTCTTTGTTTTTACTTGGCAAGATAGGAATTCGAAAAGGGTAACACTAATTATACAATACTAGATGCCGTGACAACTGTGAAATACGAAGCATGCAACAAGGAAATAAAGAGTGAAGCAGTTCATGTCACTAATCAGTGTTCAAGTTTGCATCAGCTTTTTCTTAGAATTTAATAGTTTGAACTGGATTAGAACGTGTCACTAAAAAGAATAAAAGTGGTTAACATTTAAGGGTATAAGAATAAACCGAACCTAAGATTTTTAAGTAATTAAATATCAGATTCAATCACTGAACAACCTTTAAATCTAACAAAGATAAGATGGAACAATAAAGCATGAATCACGAAGGCACTAAAAAATAAAAAAAAAAACAACAATCAGTAGAAGTGATAAAAATAAATTAATTATTTAATACCATAGTGGCCCATAATAGACTTAGAATTTATTTCTACTCAATTATGTCCTAATTTATTCGACTTTTGCACTTTTTTCTTGTTTTCAATAACTCGACCACTATAGTTTGTCGGCCATTAAATTTCTTTAATTATATTTTATCCCTTACATATAGTTTGTCGGAACTTGACTGTTTGGTTGATTCTACGAAACCAGTTGGAGGGTTCATAATTGCTTAAAAGGTGAGTAGGTTATCCCTTAGCCTAGCTCTAGCTAGTAGGTGCTCCCTGATAGCATATCATTACTATGAAACGAATTCAAGATTTTATCTTGAGAGGGTTAATAATGATATATGGATAAAAATTTAATTTAATGAAGTTATTCAATGGTCATTATTAATGATAAATTTTTATTTATAAAAAATTCATTGAAAAATTAATTTTTATGCAATGTCATTGAAAAATTAATTTTGAGCACAAAATACAAAAATTAGATTATGTCATCATAAAAATTAATTTTTTGCTTACATCACATGAGTGATGGCATTAGGTGATGCAATGCTTGCATCACCATAGACATTTGTTCAAACTTTAGCAAATTTTTTTTTTAAATCTGGAGACTTGTAAACATCCTTTCGCTCCTTCTTTGTTTTAGTGAAATTAGTCATTGCATGAGTCGTCCTGTATAATAAACCACAACACATTTGGATAAACTTTGGACGCATTGAAAGTTATTTTTTATGCTTTTAAACTTGTTATAAGATCAACTTATTATTGTATAAAAATTAGAATTATTGTTCGATAGATATAGAACTATCTCGTAATAATATAAAAAAAGCGTCATAAATAAATTAAAATGAGAAAAATTAAACTTTAAAAACTTTTATATACAAAAAACTTAGTTAGATGATCTTATTTTCAACTCAGAAAATCAACAGAGGGACTAAGAGAGTTAAAAAAAAGGGTTAAATAAAAAAATAAAAAAAAATTCTATATTTAGGATTGTGACCTCCTTGCAGTTTTAAGTGTTGTGCTAAATTCCCCTCAATTAAAAACTATAGTGCTACGGTAAATGTCTGTTGCAAAATTTTAAAAATACTAAAATATCCTCATTTAGTTATTTAATTTTCGTTCCAATACCTTTCTCCTACCTCAATATCTGTGATAGCACCCTTTAACTTTCTCTCTCTATTTTTCTCTTGCCATCCATTCTTTTCCACGAAAAATCATTTACCTCAATTGTTTGTCCATTAACACCACACTTGTTCGTCATTTTGTCCTAGAGAATACCACACAATTGCTTCCATCGAGTAAATCAGAGAACCCACCATGCAAGAACTAGCAATTGCTTCCATTCCTGCAAAAGCCTCTAGCATATTACATGCAAGGCCTCCAACCAAAACCAATTCCACCATCTTTTTACCCATTACCAAATACATCACTCACTACTCGCTGAACAACTCCTTCTATGCAGTTGGTAATGTGAGTGTCCCCACAACTCTCAAAATCCACCCAATTTCGGCAGGGGGAGTTTCGGCGAGGGTGGGCTGGGATGGGGGAGTTTCGACGGGGTGAGAGTGTTGTGGCGGGTGGGAGAGGTGCTGCAGGGGTGGGGTCAGTTTTGGGAGTTCTGACGAGGATGGGCTAGGGTGGGAGTGTTACAGGGGGTGAGTTTTGGTGAGGAAGAGAGGATTTGAAGAGGTTGTGTGTGTGTGTGTGTGAGAGAGAGAGAGAGAGAGAGAGAGAGATGGCTAAGTAAGGCGTGGGTTGGCATGGGGGAGGTGATGCGGGGTTGGGTTTTTCTGCGAGAGTGGGCTGCGACGGCGGTGTTGCAGGTAGGCCTGTTATTAATGGACTGGATTTCATTCTATCTGTATCCGTTTAAGTGAATAAAAATTAGATTTTTAATTCATTAATTCGACTTAAATTCGAATCTGATTAGAGTTGTTTAAACAAATTCGAATATATATTTATAATAATCTGATTTAAATAAAAAAATATATTATAAAAATAAATACCACAAATATATTATACTTATACTAAAAAATAAGTAAAAATATAATGAATATCATAATGCATGACCCATTTTTTTTCATTTTCATTTTTGTTTCTCTCTCTTTTGGTTTTCCCTCTTGTTTGTACTTCAATTTTTCATTTTCCCTCCTCTTCTTAGTTCATTATCTAAATTTTTATTGTTAATTTTTTGGTGTACTACTTTTTGTGATAATTGGATCGGATTTTGAATCAGATTTTTAGATCATAATGGATTCAGACATGAATTGAAATTTTCAAATCTACCAAATTATTGAATGACAAAAACTCAATCAGATTTGAATTCGGATATAAGACAATCCGGTCTATATCTAATTCGTTGGCAGGCTTAAGTACAAATGGTGGGTTTTGATGGGGAGAGAGAGAGAGAGAGAGAGAGCGAGCTAAACAGCGGGTGGGCTGGCATGGGGGAGGTGCTGCAGGGGTGGGCTTTGCTGTGGGAGTGGGCTGCGATGGTGATGTCGGAGGTGGTGGGTTTCGATGGGGAAAGGAGAGAGAAAGAGAGATGCCTGAGTTGGGGAGGGTATTTTAAGAATTATAAGTTATAATTTTAATAGGTTTTATTTCCAACAACAGCTTTGCGCGGGTGGTTAACACCTTTCGTTAATTAGCATTGTCCGTATATTTTTGCACTTTATTTTTTAGTTGACGGGGGTTTAGTGCAACAACTAAAATTATGAGTAGGTACGCGCAAATGACCCTAAGTATATGAAGGTTTTTTGTATTTTACCCTAAAAAAATATCAAATACTTTTTTTTGATGATATGAGTTATGATTGCCAATAATTACATATTTAATGATATTTATTACGTTAAGATTTTTGTAATTGACATTAATTTGCATATTTTTAATTTTGTATGTTCTCACATATAAATTTGTTTTGCAATTGATTTATAACTTATCTTTATGTTCTACTATTCTATGTAAATAAATATAAATATGTATTAGCTTATTTTTATGGGAAAATTAATTAAAACATCCATAATATAAAACATGAAAAATTTCAATAAATTCATTTAACGGTTTCAATTAAACTCATCAAACAGTCACCATCATCTCTCTCAAAACCATTCACATGAAATTCTCTCATTCTCATATCTATCACTTTTCACTTACGTTACACCGTATCTTCAGACATAAATTACCCTTGGTGCACTTAAAATGTCCACTCAGAATATCATTCCTGGCTCCAACCTTGTCGATAAGAGAGGATACAATTCAAATACACACACACACACACATAATTATATGATGAAATTGAATTCTTGAAAATTCATCTTTAATTGATAAAGTAATCGGATTAGATTTTCGAGCCAAATGTTATATTTTAACATATACGAAGACATAAATAGTCAAAACGACTCAACTCTTTACCTTTAATATGAATTGTTGAATTTACAGATAGATTTAATTTTTCTTTGGGACATTGTAATTATATATATATTTTTTGGGAAGAAAGTGTCCTCTGATAAAAGTTTTAGTGCTTGGGATGGGTCATTTTACCGAATTGAATTAATATAAAGCAGAATTAATTATTTCTATGCCAACAAAAAAAAAAAAAAAAAACTAAACTTGGGTGTTACTCATGCTATCAACTTCAGAGCAGTGATATTTTAAAAAGAAGTAGGGGTGTCAGTGTATCAGTGAAATTTACCCAAAATATAACACAAATATTTCCATCTTGACTTGTAAAAAGGTACAAACAAAATGGAGGATTCAGCCAAATTTTCTTCACACGCAATTGTTTGGCTGGTACACTGTAAAGAACCTCTTGGCCCTTTCTGATGATTTCACATTCCCATGGCTGCAATTCGTGTCGTGTGGAAAAGATAGTAAAGAACAAGGACAACACAAATATTGAGTGCTCTTAAAACATCATAAGTTGCAGCAAGTGAAACAACAATTGTAAATATTGTCGAATTTTCTTCAGAACATAATTAGATATGTAATCATAAACAATCCACATATATAGTGAATACAATTCTCGTACTAAAATTATTTTTTAGTTGACGGGAGTTTAGTGCAACAGATAAAATTATGAGTGAGTACGCGCAAATGACCCTAAGTATATGAAGGTTTTTTGCATTTTACCCTAAAAAAATATCAAATACTTTTTTCAAGCAACGTGCCCACTCTATGCTCGATAATGCGTGGTATTCAATCTTCATGTTTCCTTCTTTGCTCCTTGCCTCTGATGTGGAGGGGGTGAAGAGACATTTTGACTTTTCGGATGACTTGGCGGTTAGGGCCCCCACTCCTGACGAGCCCTGTAACCTTTCTCTTCAAATGGAGGTTTATTTCTTTAAAGGCTTGTTTGAGATAGGCCTTCGCTTGCCAATCCACCCAGATATTAGGTGGGTTTTGTCCTTTCATGGATTGTGTCCCTCTCGCCTTTCTCCCGAAGGGTGGTGGATTCTCATCAGCTTCTTTATTTTTTGGCGTTTACAAGGCTTCAGTGATTTCTCCACTGTTGCCGAATTCTACTACTTCTTTGAACTTTTCTTCGACTTTTCCCTGCTTTAGTCGCTTTATCTTGAGGCGATGTTGTAGCACCCTACTAGTCCCTGACGTCCTTAGTTCTCCAGAGGGATGGACCCAACAATTTTTCTTTATGTCTAGGGGCTCTTGGGAGTCTACTAATAGGCAGCATTGGCGTTCTCGGGTCCCTCGCTCTTGGGGGCGTTTTCGTGATGGAGGTACTAAATCAGAAACTTCACCGAGCTTTGATTTGTTGATTCTGGGTATGTAGACTTTGTACTAACTTTGATTGTGTTTGTGCTGTGCAGGTACCCCCAGTCTGACCCTGGAGGAGGCAATTAACGTCCACCGAGTTGCACTTGTCGACCTAATCCCCTATTCTGCTCTAGTCACTCCCCAAAATTTGATTCAGTTTGGGATTGAGGTTAGCTTGGCAACTGCTTTGGATGTCATCCCGAGGTTTGCCCCTTCATTTCAAGAGGTTGACTCTTCTTCCACTGAATAAGAGAGGGATATAGTCACCTCATCCAAAAAGCACTGACATAGTAACTCAGTATCATAATCATCAAATTCTTCATTTGGCAAGAGGATGCCCTCATCTGCTGAGGTAGAGCTTGCTGACCTTAAGAAGCGGCTCTCGGAGGCCGAGGAGGAACAGAATGCTCCGAAGGATGAGAACTCTCACATGTGGGCTGAAAATACGCAGCTGAAGAAGAAAAACTCTGAGCTGAAGGGACAAGTTGAAGGAACTTAGTTTTTTCCTTTTTCTTGTCTGTAATCGCAACGACCATGAAATGAATCCAGCCTGTTTATTACTTTGCTTGTTGGTGTTTGTGTTGATGGCTCATAACTTTTGTAACTATCGTACTAACTCTCCGACCTGAAAAGCTCTTAGGCTGAAAAACCTAGTTGTCTTGCGCGGCTGAAGAGCTCGCGATTTTGTCCGAGCTGAAATGCCTAGTTGTCTTGTGCGGTTGAAGAGCTCGCGGCTTTGTCCAAGCTAAAAATCTCTTTTTCCAAGCTGAAAAGCCTAGTCATTTTGCATGGCTGAAGAGCTCGTGGTTTTGTTTGAGCTGAAAGCTTAGTCGTCTTGTAAGGCTAAAGAGCTCACGGCTTTATCCAGGCTGAAAAGCTCGCAGGCTGAAAAGCCTAATCGTCTTGCGTGGCTGAAGAGCTTGTGACTTTGTCTGAGTTGAAAAGCTCTCTTTCTAAGTTAAAAAGCCCTCAGGCTAAAAAGCCTAGTCGCCCTTATAAACTTGTGCCTACTCTCTAATTGTGAAGGCTTTAAAAATTTCATTGATTTTTGGAAACGAGGGTTTACAACAGTCTTTCATTCTTATATTATAATTTTCTCTTGGGAACTCTACTGGATCTCTATTGGTCGTAACGTTCCAAATGATCTACATTTCAAGAGTGCTGTAAGTCTTTGCCTTTTTCTGTTTATAGCTCGTAGTTGCCAGGTCGAACCACCCTTTTGACAATGTAAGATCCTTCCCAATTTGGGTCGAGTTTCCCATAAGGAGGATCCTTTCTGGATGGTAGCAACTTTTTCAGCACCAGACCACCTAGCTTGAAACTTTTTCTCTTAACCCTCTTTTTATAGTATCTGGTTGTGCTTCTCGAGTACGAGAATATCCACTGCAGTGCTTTGTATCTTTTTTCGTCTAGGAGGTTAAGATTGACCAAAAAAGACCTTTCGTTTTGCTCAGGATCGAAGAGTTTGACTCTTACTGAAGGCTGACTGACCTCAACTAGGGCCATTGCCTCCATGCCATATGAAAGGTTGAAAAGGTCTCGCCCATTGCAGTTCGTACAGTTGTTCGGTATACCCATAGTACTACTGGGAGATGATCCACCCACTAAGACTTAGATGCCTCCAATCTTGTCTTTAGTGCAAGCTTGATGGTCCTAATGGTGACCTCGGCTTGCCTATTTGATTGCAGATGTGCAGGTGCCGAGAAATAGTTTTTGATTCCCAACTCAGTGCAAAAACTTGTAAATGCTGGATTATCGAACTGTTTTCCATTATCTGAAACCAACGCCTTGGGAATGCCAAAGCGAAAAATCATTGATTTTCAGACAAAGTTCTTTGTCTTTCTGCACGGTCATCTTGGCCAACGGCTCGGCCTCTGACCACTTGGTGAAATAATTTACTGCGACTATAACAAATTTGCACTGACCGACACCAATCGGTAGGGGCCCTAAGATGTCTAATCCCCATTATTGGAAAGGCCATGGGCTGACGACTGGTGTGAGCTATTTCGAGGGACAGTATGGGAGATTGCCGTGAATTTGGCAGGCGTGTCACTTCTTTACCATCTCCTTTGCATCTTTGCTCATGGTGGGCCAAAAGTATCCTCTCGCCGATGTGGTTGCCACATATGGCCTCGTGGATTTCCCTGAAAATGTAATCTGCCTCTACCTTAGACACATTTCATTAGCGAAAATGAAAAACCTCTTTTGTATAGCTTACCTTGAATGATCATGAATTTCGCCGCTTTGGCCTTCAACTTCGACGCTTCCTTTGGGTTATCTGGGAAGGCTCCATCCTGTAAGAAGGATATAATGGGATCCATCTACAAGGTAGTCTCTTAGACTAGCATGGCTTGGTCCTCATCAATTTGGACACCGGGCTCAGATAAGACTTCGATGGGAACCCTTTCTGGAAAGTCCTGATGGGAGCCTATGGCTAGCTTGGCTAGTGTGTCAGCTCGGGCATTGGCTTCTCGAGGCAGTTGGACCAATTCAGCCACGACAAACTATCTTAATAGGCTGTATACTTTCATCATATAAAGTGTCATTTTGTAGTCCCTATCGGCGTACTCCTTCTCGACCTGCCTAACCACCAATTGGGAGTCGCTGTGGATCAGGATATGTTGTGCGTCCATCGACAGGGCTAGGTTTAAGCCGACTATGAGGGCTTCATACTCCACCTCTTTGTTGGATGCTTGAAAATCAAACCTCAAAGCATATTCCAAATCGTACCCCTTTGGCGAGGTCAGGATCAAGCCAACCCCACTTCCCTAGGCTTTTGAGGCGTCATCCACGTATAGCCTCCAGGTTGGGACGTCAAAGACATAGTCTAGATTCTCTGTAACCTCTTCTAGTGGTGCAGTGAACTCGGCTAGGAAATCGGCTAAGACTTGTCCCTTGATTACTGTTTTGGGCTTAAATCTGATGTCAAACTCACTCAGCTCCATTGCCCACTTCACTAGTCTTCCTGAGGCCTCTGACTTGTGCTGGACCTGCCTTATCGGCTGATCCGTTGGAATCTCGATGGTGTCCTCCTGGAAGTATGGTCTCAATCTCTGAGCTACTACTTAGAGGGCTAACACCAACTTCTCTATCTTTAGGTATCTCTCTTCGGCCCTCTAAGGGCCTTACGACAGAAATAAAGTGGTTCTTGAACTCTTTTCTTGTCCTTCACTAAGGCGACACTGACTGAAAAGACTGACACGGCCAGATAAAGAGTCAGAACCTCTCCTTCCTAAGGGCTCATGAGCACTAGTGGTGAGGCCAAATAGATCTTAAGGGCTTAGAACGCCTCTTCACACTTCTCATCCCATCAAAAAGTAGCCTTCAAAACCTTAAAGAACGGCTAACACTTGTCGTTGAAGCACGAAACAAAATGGTTGAGTGTCGTTATCCTTTCGGTTAGGCGTTATACTTCCTGAGTGCTGGTGGGAGACTTCATTTCGAGGACAACCTTCACCTTTTCGGGGTTTGCCTCAATACCCCTGTTGTTGACTACAAATCCTAGGAACTTCTCTGTCGAAACTCCAAAGGCGCACTTCACTGGATTTAGCTTCATTTTGTACTGTCGCATAATCTCGAAGGCCTCCCTGAGGTGTTGTATATGGAATTCGATTTTGAGGGACTTCACAAGCATGTCATCTATATACACCTCCATAGTTGAGCTGAACTTTTCACAAAATATTTTGTTGACCAACCTCTGATAGGTGGCCCCGACGCTCTTTAATCTGAATGGCATGACCTAATAGTAGAAGATTCCCTACTTTGTGATGGATGAAGTTTTTTCTTGGTCGTTTAGATCCATTCTGATCTGGTTATATCCCGAAAAGGCATCCATAATGCTGAGGAGTTTGTAGTCAGTTGTGGCATTAACTATCAGGTAGATCCAGGGTAAAGGAAAACTATCTTTGGGGCATGCTCGATTCAGATCAGTGAAATCGATTCATAGTCGCCATTTGTCGTTGAATTCTTCACGAGCACAACATTAGCTAACTAGGTTGGGTAATCAACCTCCCTGGTGGCTTTTGCCCGTAGTAGCTTGGTCACCTCCTCATTAATAGCTTTCTGTCTGTCTGGGGCAAAGTTTATCCCCTTTTGTCTCATTGGTTTGCAGTTCGGATTGACACTAAGTTGGTGCACAATCACTGCGGGGTCTATTCCTTCCATATCCTCTTGTTTTCAGGCGAAAACATCAGCGTTCTCCTTCAAGAATGGAATAAGTTTTTCCTTGATGTCTTGGAGTAGTATAGAGCCTACGAAGACCACGTACCCTAGGTCTTCGTCCACCTACATGGCTCTAGCTGCTCTATGGGGGATGAGTCGCGTCTCCAATTCATCTCTCATATCCAAGTCCTGCAGCTGAACAGATTCTACTTTCTTTTGCCTCATTGACGCCACCTAGCATTCTCTTGCAATGCATTGATATCCCCTGACCACGCCGACCCCATTCTCAATAGGGAATTTCATCACCAGGTGGTATGCCGAGGGTATTACTCTGATAGAATTGAGGGATGATCTTCCCAGCAGGACATTGTAGGCAGAGGGGGTGTCTACCACCAAGAATTGGACAGTAGTGGTGACCTGACAAGGATGGTCCCCCATGGTGAGGACTCGCTGGATCGAACCAATAGAAACCCAGCAAGTGGGTTCTTATGGGTTCAAGTTTTGACCTCTCTACGCTGAGCTGATCAAAAGCTGAGCAGAGCTGCCGTTGTCGATGAGAACCCGATGTACCATCTTATTCGTGATGATTGCCTTTACGACCAGGGGGTCATCATGTGGGTGTTGGCATCCTTCAAGGTTTGCGTCAAAAAAATGATCTCCGTGTCCCGACGGGGTTCCTTTCGAATTGCCTGGATTTGAGGAAATCGTCTGACCTGGCTCTCCTTGCGTACGCCTTTCGCACTGAGCTGGACTCGCCCCCTCCTACAAAGCCTCCTGAGATAACTCGGATTTCACCAAGGGCCCGATGGTGCTATTGTGGAGGCAGAGTGGCTACTCTGGCGTCTCGCCCTTGGTGTTTTGTTCTCTTCCCTCTCCTGCTACGTAGTGGCGCAAGTACCCCCTCTAAATTAAGTACTCAATCTCCTTCTTAAGCTAGATGCAATCGTTCATTTCATGTCCAGTATCCTTATGGAATTCACAATACTTAGAGGGGTCTCGTCTCCTGGGGTCTGACTTTATTCGGGCGACCAT
>CAUOFW020006248.1:0-24569 GCA_963454935.2 Ilex paraguariensis | reverse complement strand
GAGCTCTGGATATCCCATCTGACCTCCTTGTCTGTCCTCTCTTCCTGAGCTCATACTTAGCTATAATTCCTTATGGGTATCATTAGCCTCCCAACCCTTGGTCCAAGCGAGCTTGGACAGGGACTAAGCTACGCTGAGCTTGAGTTAGCCCTCTAAATAGTGACCTAGATTTGTGCATTTAGGGTACTTTTTGATGATTTCCAGTAATCATTTCTTCCATGTATTTCATGCACGTTTCATCCCACGAACTTCAAGCTTTTAAATATCCTCATGCTGATAAAAATTGCCTCATTTCCCTGTTCAACTTCCCTCTTTAGATTCTCTTTCTCTCTTTCTTGCGAACCAAGCTCCTTAATTCGTATGTGTATTTAGATTTTCACCAAAGAGTCAACTTTCTCTAGTTTAATTCAAAGGCCTCGCAAAATTCATTCTTTTGATTTCATACTTTGGGCTCTGTTTCATTGCTTGTTCCTGACTAGGTATGTTTCTCAACTCTTGTTTGTTCCTTAACTCTGGATCCCTCGAATTCGAGGTGGTTGTTGCAGTTTTGGACCTTTCATTTTTGCTATTATAGGAATCGAGGCTCTACCTTGTACCTCATTCCCCGCTTTCTTGACCCTTATTCTGCAGCTAGGATCTTTGTCATCAATCGCTGGTGTCTTGCCTCTTTGACCCATAGTGAGTGTTTTTCAGAGGTTTCCCTTCTTTACAGTTCCTTTAAACTTCCTTTCTCTTGCCTAGTTATGTCTGCTTCTTCCGAAGCCACTGGTTTGTCTATTTCTCTATACTAATTTAGGAGGCTTGGGCGAGGAGATTGATAATTTTCTATGTGTCAATTCTGTCAATATCAAGGGTGTAGGGGCTGCCTCCAGACCTGCAAAACTCATGGGTTCTAGTGAGGTCTGTCCTTCTTATTTAAAGGTTCTAGCTGTTCATTTTTGGTTTTCCTCTAGGTGTACAGCACTGGAGCCCATATGTATATACCCGATATGAATCCTCAATTCCTAAATCTGCTTTTTCATGGCCACCTTTGAGAACGGCCTTCGCTTTCCAATTCACCAATTTATCAAGAGTGTCTTGCAACACTTTAACGTTTGTCCATCTCAACTTTCTCCTAACTTCTGGGGTGTGCTGGTGGGTCTCTTTATTTTCTTCAAGAAACATGAAGTTGGAGTTCCCACCATTTCTTTGCTCATGAAGTTTTTCAATGTTAAATACATTCCTTCTAACGGCTTTTTGTACATTTCTAAACGGGTGAAAACCAAGGTTATCATCTCCGATCTCCCGAGCTCCCACATGGGTTGGAAAAATATTTTCTTATTTGTGGGGGGCAGACAATGGGAATTCAATTCTACAAATGCAATAGATACTCTTCTAGTCCATCGGGCCTAGTCTACCCCTAACAACCTAGGTAAGTGCTTGACAAATTTCCTTGTTGTTTCCAAACCTATAAACATCACCTTTTAACATGTATAGTATATGAACAAAGGGGAGTGTCACTCTCCTAGGGATGATGTCAAAAGAAAGGGCAACAGAATGGTGGATGAATAAGATGTCAAATGTGAGTATGTGTGAACAAAAGTGCTCCTCAAGCGCAAGGAGACTTTCACGGATCGTGTTTTACTTGGTGGTATTCCAAGGTCGTTTCCACGGGGAAGGAAGTAAACCGAGGGGAGGTGATTTTGGGAGAAAGAAAGTGTAAAATCTTTGATTGTTGGAAGTTGTTGGTGAAGTTGTTTTGATGCTAGTAAAATGAGAAACAAATGTTGGCAAATCCAAGAGGTCACTCCAATAGGAATACCGTCTCAACTCGAAACCCTCCTCCAATAGAGCATGAATGAACGATTGATTCGTGGAAAGCTAGGGGTAAGATTGGTGAGTATCTAAGCATAAACCGTGAGTAGGCCTACGAAATATCAAAGACTCACCAAGTTATCCACCCTCAACCCAATCAAACCGAACCATTGAACTCTGAAAGAGGGAGGAGAATGAGTTGAAATGGTATACCCAAGTGGATGTTCCTCTTGGTTTTGCCAACTAAGAGATTTAGCTATTCATGCTTAAAATAAAGACAACAATATGATGAGAAGACATTATGAAAAAATAAAGACTAAAGCTAAGCATAAACGAATTGCATAAATTTAACTTCCGGATAACCACCTCTTACTAAAGATTGGATGAGAAACTACTCACTCTTCATGGCTTTGTTAAAACTAGAAAAGTGAGTGATGTTCATCCCTCCAAGTAGAGGAGTTACAAGGTAACACATTTTACACAAGGAGCCGATCTTCGACAAAGAATGAGTGAATCACGTTCCACCCTTCACGGCTTTGGTAAAGCTCTAGAAAAGTGGAAGAGTTTCACTCCTCTAAGGGAAGAAGGAAGCTCAAGCAATGGAAGTAAAAGAGCAATAACACAATAAAAGAAAGCAATACTTAAAGTAAAAGAAAGCAATAAATTAAAAGGAAGCAAGAATACAATAAAAGAAAGCAATACTTAAAGAAAGCTATAAGCAATAAGGAAAGCAATAATACTTTTGGAGGGTTTTCCTCTACCAAAAGATGAATGCTTTACAAGTCCTAAGGGGTGGTATTTATAGGCAACAAGGGAGGGTGAAAGTCTTGTTAGGTGGCCTTGAATCTTGTTAGGTGGACTTGAAGATTCTTGTTAGGTGGCTTTAAATCTTGTTAGGTGGACTTGAAAATCTTGTTAGGTGACTTTGAATCTTGTTAGGTGGACTTTAAAATCTTGTTAGGTGGCCTTGAATTCTTTGATCCTCCTTTGTTTTGAGCTTTGATAATTGGCACCCCAGTAGTTTGTAGCTTTAATGCAATTGGCTCCCTAGTAGTTTGTAGCTTTGACACACAAAATCCTGAAAAGAACAACAATTAATGCATTATCCGTTATTCACACACTAATTCTAATTTGATTTATTTTGACTACTTTAACTTTATTCAACTAACACAATTTACCTATTAAATTATACCTCAATTAGGGTTAATCAGTAAGCCCTCGCCTGACCAATCTAGGATTGACGACTTACTCTGCTGACCTTACTTCCCTTGTTTTGTTTTGCTCCTAAGGTATTCGTCCTAAAGTCAGCGTTGTGGATAGGCGGGTTTCACTGAACTTTGAGGATTGTAATTCAAAGAGATACTCTGAGCTCATCAAGCCTCGGGTTCTTATAGCGCTCAGGGTCAGCCCTCTTGAAGTGAGGATCGAGACCCCTATTCCCATTTTCATTGCTAGTACCGAGGAGGTGGCAGGTAATAGTTCCTCTGCCCATTTCTGACTTTTAGCTCTACCCCCTCTCTATTTTTTTTTTTTAAACCCTTTGAGTTTCCAGGTTCTTCCTTGATGCAGCCTACTCGAGAAGCACTTCAATCCAAGGTTGACCTATTAAAGAGTACCCCCCACTTCTCCTACTTCAACTCAAGTGGCACTTATTCCGCTATTAGGCTCTCTGCAAGTCGTAGAGACCTCTTCTCTTCATGGGACCCCGCCTATTTTTTGGGAGGTTCCTAAGCATGGTCCTACTTCTTCTTCGGCTTAGATCGAGAGAGCCCTAGATTTGGTCTCTCTTGTCCAACCTGCTTCTACCTTTTCTAGGCCATCTGAGAATTTTTCTCAGCTACTGCAAACGAGCTCCAAGGTTGAGAAAGGGAAACATCCCAAGGTAGAGAGAGGTGAAGGTTCTTTTCTCGACAATGCTAAGCTCGTTGCTAGTGCCCTTAACTCCATCATTCCTTTCTTCGATGTTCAGAGCGCTGATGCTATACCTCTTGGGACCTCCATTAGTTCAACGTTACATAGAGCTACTACTGTAAGACTCCATCCCTTTTAGGTTCTATTCTTACCTTGTGCTACCATTTTATGTTGACTTGTATCTGCTTCCAGCTGGTCATTCATGTGATTGTTGAGTCGAATTCGAGCCCTTGAAAGCTCTACCAAGGCATTAAAGGCATTTAAGCTCAAAGCCATCGAACTAACTTTTACTAACAACGGCCTTCAAACTCAAATTCAAGACATGCAGGCGCAGGTAAAAAGGCAAGTTTCTACTATCAAAGATTTGGAGGAGACCTTTGAGGCCTTAGGCTCTTACAGGAGCATGAAAAGGGAATACTATAAGTTGGCTGAGGCGAGTGACGCTCTCTGAAGTGAGCTTAAGGTGCAGAAAACCATCATCAAAGAGAAAGACGCCATAGTCATCAGGCTGATGGACAATGTTACTACCAAGTGGCCCACCAGATGGATTTCTTTCCAAGATCGACCTCAAAAAACATATCTTGACCTGGACTTTGACTTTGAGATCCCAGCCCAAGAAGAGGCAGAGGCGCCCAATGCAGAGGGTGAGGATGGTACCTAGGCCTATTCTACTCTTGAGCTTACACTTGGTGGTGCTATGACGCCTAACATGCCTGTTGAGGTCTTGGGTCAAAATGTTCTTTCTTCTCCAGTCATTCATGTAGCTTTTACCTCAAAAACTGCTTCTATTTCTGCGACTATCGAGCTCCCTGTTACTCCTTCTTGTGCCTCTACAATTATCCCTTTCTCTACAAACCTTGTGGCTAGAGCTCAAGTTCTGAATTTTCCAATAGCGAGAGTCAAGGCCCCTGCCTCTAGGCTCCCTGGGGCTCCTCCCCTTTTACCTTCATCAGAAGCTTTGGAGACTTCTACTACTGAGCTGCCAGGCTCTTCTTCCACTCTTGGGGCAAAGACTTAGGGTTTTTTTTTTTGGAACTTCTGTATATATGCCCTGCTTTTTTGAGTTACTGATGTAAATACATATTGCTTTTTCTTAGAACTATTATGTTGTTATGTATATTTCTTGTGTTGTTGTGAATATTGTTTTGCTTCATATTCCCCCTACCCCTTGCTTATAGGAGTACTTCAGTTCTCCTTGAAGTAGATACGCCTAGAACTTTTAACGAGCTGGAGAGTTGAAGAGTTGTCAAATTGCTAAGGTTTTACTTATGGAGAGCTCGTTCTTGCTATTTGGTGCCCTTAAGGGAGCATTGGATGGTGGACTTGACGTTCCTCGTAGTGACAATAGGTTTGCTAGATTTTTTGAAGTGAGTAAGCATCTTGATGTTGAGGTCTATCTCAGATATATCCATGGAGGTCATGTTCCAGAAGGTCCATACAGGCATATGAGCTGACCCCAAACCAAATAAATCTGAGAAGCCTCCAAGGGAGCACAAGGGATGTAACCTAAAGAAGCTCACTTATGAGCAAAGGAAGGTTGTGTGACTGAGCTCCACTTAGGTTGGGCTCCCTTAGCTTGGGTTTACACCCGCATAGGACTGCATTAATTATGTTTGGAGGTCTGCCTGAAGTGATCTTGGCACTCTCTCTCTCTATTGTGTGTGCCTACCTACATCCCAAAAATGTAGTTGCTGCCAATATTTAGAAGTTTAAAAAACCACTGACTTCGCTTTTTGTCCATTTCCTAGTTCCTTAAAATTAAGGATTTCTTTGAAATTTCCATAATTTCTTGGACTTTCTTTATTACCTGAAAATGTTGGAGTCTTTTCTTGAATCTTGGAGACTTCACGTTCTTTGCTTTTCTCTTTTCTCTGAGTTTCTGATGGCTGCTTGGCTTGATCCAAAATGTGTACACCCAAGTGAAGGTGGTCAAGCTGTAGTAATAATCCAGTTAAGTTCGGAGTTAAATCCATAGGGAACTATGATTGGTGTTCTGAAGTAAGCAATGACAGAGACCAAGTAACTGAAAACCTTGAGAGTTGAAGTTATGGGGTTGCTGGATAGAATATAAGATTCTTTCCATTTGATTTTTTTTCTAGACAAAATATAAGATAAATTATCAAAGGTAACGGCCACTCTTTAGTTCAAGGATCAGAACATGTAATTAATCATCCGATTTATTATACTCATGCTTTATAACTTAGTTAACCCCTGTGTCAATAGCAAGTTAATCAGAAGATAAAGATGGATTGTGAGAATTAAGCACATGATTCTAATGCCTTCCAGAAGTTTACAAGAATTGTGTGTGCCAAGACTCAACCTGTCTGCAAACAAGCAAGTGCTTCTACAAGGCATCCAACCATGGCATTAATGTTCCATTCTTTAAATAAAGCACAATAATGGTAAAGATTGAAATGTTATCATGAAGATCTAGTCGGGGTACTTGCTTTAAACCAACGGGTCTTTCTATGCAAGAGTCATCCGTGTCATATAAAGAACCCATGGTTATACAAAGTACCTTAGCTTTGCTAGATACATTTAATCATTCAATAAGCAAGTGGAATATAAAGCATTAAAGAATAAAAGAAATGCACAAATATAACTTCCAGATAATTTATACATATTCATCACCTCTTACTAGAAAGTGCATGAGGAACTACTCACTCTTCATGGCTTTGGTAAAGCTAGAAAAGTGAGTGATACTCATCCCTCCAAGTAAAGGAGTTATAATGTGAAATAAACTAAACAAAGAGCCGATCTTCAACGAAGAATGAGTAATCACGTCCCACCCTTCATGACTTTGGTCAAGCTCTAGAAAATTGGAAGAGTTTCACTCCTCTAAGAAAGAAGGAAGCTCAAGCAATGGAAGTTAAAGAAATGAACAATGAAAGTAGAAGAAAGCTAGTCACTTTTGGAGGGTTGCTTCCTCAACCAACAAATGGAGGGTTTCTTCTTCAACTAACAAATGGAGCGTTGCGTCCTTAACCAAAAGATGGAGGGTTGCTTCCTCAACCAACAAATGAACTATCTTTCTTGATACAAGCAAATATAAATCTAAGAGTAAGACTAACTATATGAGTGAGAGTCTAAGCCTCCATCCAAGCTCTCTACTAGTTCTTGGTGTACTATAAGCCTTACAAACCAAGTTCTCGTCTACTATAAGAACCATCTCCCCTTTCAAAGGCTCCCCCAAGGGGAGTATTTATAGGCAAGTAGGAGCGGGGACAAGAGAGTGTGAAGGAATAGTGTATGCCACCCAAGTCCAAGTAAAAGCCAACTACTCTGCAACCTGCCTGTGGAGACCGTTCGAACGTGATCTGGCATTCGAACGTTGTTTCTATTTTTGCTTTATGGGCGTTCAAACGTTGTCTGGCATTCGAACGTGTCTTCTATCTTTGCTTTATGGGCGTTCGAACGCTAGATGGGGTCTGACCTTCTCACTCAAGTGGCTTGTGGTCTTTTGTGGAAACCTATTTCCACACTCCATGCACATCTTGGCACCTTGCACTTATCACCTGGTCCTCAATTAATTCAAGTGGATGTTCGAACGTGAGTTGGCATTCGAACATGGTACTCAAGTACCTCAAGGTCTTCCTTATTGGCTATAACATGTAATGTCTCAGCAGCCTAGTCTTCACATGTTTTAAGGTAACGTTCAAACGTTGATTGGCATTTGAACGTTCTTGGCTTGGTCCAAGCCTTTCCAATTTTTCTCCTGAATATGATGGTATTGCATGAAAGTCTAGTATTCATTGCCTTTGGTCCCTTGTATAATTTATGCCCTAAAATGTCATCATTTAAACTCCATCAAATTATAATTAGTCTTAAAAAAGGCATGGAAACATGCTAGTTTTAACTACTAATCACACCCCCTAATCTAGATATTGCTAGTCTCTAGTAATACAGCAACAATGGAATGTAAATCTATTTCTAATTTCTTTTTCATAGGTCATCCAGTTGCATTTAGCTTATGCAACAAGCCGTTGAACCACTAGGTTTACCCTAGAGGACGAGTGTTGTCTCGTGAGGGTTTTCAATGAAGTTACCCACAAACTTCAATCGAAATGACGTGTATGTGAGATTGCTGATTAAAGTGAATTAGCATCATGGTCGTTGGGACTCTCAACCCTCAATCTTGACTTATCCCGCATGCTCCTCTTTCATGGGTATTAACTCTATGCAAAAATTAGCATCAGTCACATTGGCATTTGGAATTCCCTATGTAGTTGGAATGGTCATTCTAGAAATAAGAATTGTTATATAACAATCATTCCACTTTACCACCTTCCATGGATAGCTTTGATTTCACAAACCTCTCTCAAAATGCTCTTAGCAAAAATTTGCTTCGATTATAGTGACTTGTCTCTCAAAGGACATGTGATCAAAAGATGGTCAATCAAAAAACTCATGCATAGTTAGTATAAAAGTGAAGTTTTAAGGAAACAGACTTAAGTTTGGCATAATCTCCTGGAAGAATATTGATGCAAATAAAGAAATACTAGTTAACATACCCCACTTGTAGTCGACGACCTACACATGCATCAGTATTGAGATCAATTAGGGCTTTTTACAGGTTGTAATATGGCCAGAGGTCAGTAGCTAATGAAATGACATCAATGGTGTTCAAAAGCAATCCCCTTTTTTTATGTAGCACACCTCTTTCTAGCTTCTCGACATTTTGCCTGGGAATTGTATTTCTTTCTTTCATTTTTCTCATTTTTTACTTTCTTGGCAATTCCCTGTATATCTGTCTCTTTTCTTTTTCAGTTGTTTCCACCAATTTTTCTTTCATTGAACAATAGCCACCATCTTCATTTCTATTTTTCTTGCCTTTCTATATCATACTGATTTATAAGAGGATGCAAGAAAATTAGATAGCAAAGTATGTTAAGTATACTCTCTTGTGGCTCAGTTATCATATGGGTTTTTCAAAAAAGAAATCATTCATTGAAGGCTCAAGCATGGCTGACTAGGGATATTCTTTTAAAAGAAATGGCTAAGGCTAAAGTCAAATCAAAGATGGCCTAAGATCCTTTCTCAAGTATATGCACATTTATGTGTCATATGCAAAGGTTCCCTATGGGATATGTCAATAGATCACTTTAGTTGCGTCAATCAAAGCAACGTTAATGAGTTATTGAAAAAATGAAAATGAAAGAGCTTACTTGAGTAAATGTTGATATTCTGTTAAAAGCATCATAAAGCTCAAAACTTACCATGGTATTCTTTGTAATATCCACTGGTTATGTTAGGTGTTTCAAAGAATGTCGGTTATATATCGATTCTATTTTCGAGTCTGATCATCTTATACCTTAAGAATAACAAATACTAATATACATTTGACAATTTAAGCATAGAGAAAATACCAGTTTTCCAAGAAATGTGGTTTTAAGTATTGGTTGCTAAGTTAATATGTCAAACCGATCATATGCTTAGTCATTTTAACAAGCAGTCTTATAATCCACATTCGTTCCATTATTTATTAACAAGAATCACTAAAGTGTTAATTCTACACATGCATTTAAACAGATAAAAGTGATAAACTAAATCATTCATTTCACAGAATATGATTGTTTACATCAATATCAAAGATTCAATTCATCCTCAAAATAAATGACCAAACACAGAAATTTCAACAATCCACAATATCTTACCAAAGAAGAAACTTACATCCACAAAGAAGAAACAACATCACACAAGAAGAAACAAACATCCACAACAAACTACAATCAAGAACAGGAATCCCTCTCCTAATCTCCTCCATCTCACTCTCCCCTGGATCCACCATGTACACCATATCCACCCCTCAGAAGGCGAAGGATCTCATCATGCTTGGCTTTAATGCTAAGCATGATGTCTCGTAGAGAGAGCCAGGTGCTGGTGCTAGAACTGGGGCCCCAAGGATGCTCTCTCTCTTCCTCTAATTGTCTCTCGTCCTCCTGGTCGAGCTCATCTTGCACCTCATCCACTCCTTGGGTAGGGGGCTCCTCTTGTCTAGCCGCTGGGTTGTGACTATGACCTTGGCTCCTCCTAAAGGAAGTCTGGCCTTACCCTTATCCCATGATCCTTGCACATTTCAGTCAATAGGGTGTCGAAGGGAAGTGAGTTTCTTTTCACGTCACATCATTTCTTCATCTTTGTCAAAATAAGGGAGGGGAGGTCTACGCTTTGGCCTTTCCCATGTGCGTAAAGTAGGCGAGCCATCTCAAGGAGGATCTCATTCTTGCGCCCAATTGGGGCAAAGTTCGAGACTGTAATTAAATTAAGCATCTTATACTTATCAGTGAGCTCCCCTTGTCGAAGAAAGCTATGCCCCGACCAAAAAAAACCAGTCATTCCTGTCAGCTCCATGCCCACAATGCTTAATGCCACATTTTTCCTTGGGGGTATGTCAGATTTTGTACCTGAGGTACTTATTGCCTCATCTCCTGAATATAATTTTCATCAACATCAACATGGACCCCCTCACATACGTCCTTTTTACTCTATTGATGATCTCGGCATTGGAGTAAAACTCCCGCACCAAGTCAATCACAGCCTCCCCATCATTTTGCAAAAATAACACCAACCCTATCCTCTCAAAATTCACCAAAATACTCAACCCAGGAAAATTAGTCAACACCACATCACGCTCACAAACTATAACATGGTTTTGGTAAAAATTCTGATACCTGTCAGCTTTTAGAGCAGTGGGGAATCAGGTCTTGTCATATCTTCGCGTAATAGGTGGCCTCCTTTCTCTCACTTCGACCACTTCCTCCAAGAAATTAGGCTATTGGTTGAATAGGTTACTCCTAGCAAGCAGTTTGACTCTTGGAGGCATGGTGTTTCGATTTTAAGGTTGTGAGGGCTTTTAAAGTCCTAATTTTCTTGTGAAAATTGAGGGTGTTTGATGTGGGAATGGCTTTGGGGTGGTTGATTTTAGGTAGAAATGGAGATTGGATGGTGTTTTGAGGTCTAGGTAATTAAAAGGGACTCTAGGGTTTGGAGGTTTTTGAAGGGTTTTGGGGGTTTTGGAATGGGGAAGAAGAACTAGGCTTTTGTAGCTTGAGAAGTGACGTTCGAATGTCAACGATGTTCGAACGTATGTAGAAGGATTTTTAAAAGATCGTTCGAATATGGTGAGCTCCCAGTACTTTTGAGTTCTATCAGAGACCAAAGTACCATAAGCTCTTCTCGTTCGAACGTTCTATTAGCGTTCGAATGTTAAGTTCTCGTTCAAACGGTCTATTGGCAGTCAAATGTGCTGAGCTCCTAGTACTTCTTGTTTGCATCAGAGGCTGAGTACTGCAAGCAACTAAAATTCAAACATCATTGGCATAAAAACATTGAATCCAAAATCAAAAATTTTGTTGCACTACACTATACACAATCAGAGAGGTTTATACACATAAGTCTAAACCAAAAATTTCATGGCGTCTCATGACAAGTCCCTACACACGCTTTTGGTTGGTATTTTGGGACATTCCTTACTCGACCCATATTTTCATTTCAGTCAAAAGAGTTTTTACAAAAATGGTTTTTACACTTTTTACAAAAATTCAGACCCTTTGGCTTTCATCCCAACAAAAGAAAAATTTCCTACAGAGAATAATCTAATCCGAGTCTCCCTTTGTGTCTATGTAGTTTGAACAACCAGTGACTCTCCCAATTTCTTCTCTCACAAACCGGTTAAGCAAAGTACCAGAATAGCATGGCGTCTCAAGGTAATCCTCACTCAGCCCATTCACTATCCACTCTAATCGATTGAGTGCATGACCGAAAATTGGTTTAGCATACTGATTATACCTTTTCCCATGAAAGACTCTACCACACTGTTTACAGGCACCAATTCTTTTGGCACGACAGCGTTTAGCAAAAGTACTTCTGCCATAGAGGGGTTTCACTTTTTCTTCTCGGATCTCATTCTTTCTTACCAATCTTGCTTTTCTCATGATCACAACATGCACATCAGATGGAAAAGTGCGTAAAACTCCCAAACTAAACCAAAAATGTTTAACATCCATGCTTTCTATGCTTTAAGACTCACTATCTGGTTCTTTACCATCTGCTAGTCACAAAGACAATTAAAGCTGACTCACAGATATAATCATTAATTTATAAAAAAAATACAAGACAAGGTACACAATATTATCCTAAACAACAACAACAACAAAATTTTATGGGCACAAAATATGAACAGTATTTCCCACCCCTAACCTAAATTGAATATGGTCCCCAATGTTTCAAATTTACCAATGTATAGATCTTGGAGATGAGGTTGAAAGGTAGAGATATGTTCATCTACTGACACCTGCAAGTAAAATACACAAATTAATCATCTCTACACAGATCTGGGTTTCTACTAGGATGAAAACCCTTGATTGTGAGTGCGGACAGAAGAAGAACAGTCAGGTACAAATAGAGTAAACAAATGCAGATCATGAGACAAAGGACTGGGTCTTCGGGGAGTATGGTCATGGGGCTGTTGGGAGTTAGGTCATGTGGCAGAGAATAGCACAAAAGAAAGAAGAAGAAGAAGAAGAAGAAAAAAAAAAGAAAAAGGGAAAGGCGGTGGGGAAAAAAAGGGGGGCCCTTATAAAGGCGTTCCCGTGGGTCAGTTTTGATCTAATTTTTTCTAACCCGACCCCTTTTTGTGTCGGCAGACGCAAATCTCAGAGGGATGTTCTAGTTCCATTAAAAGAATTGTTTCCACATTTTTAACAAAATCCTCCAGAAATAGTTTCAACCACTGACCATTAACAGTAAAGATATTACCGTTCGAAGGGTTTTCCATTTCTACTGCTCCGTGTCCAAACACCTTTTTGACAATATAAGGTCCAGTCCATCTTGACTTCAACTTACTAGGATAAAGGCAAAGTCTTGAATTAGGCAACAGGACTTTTTGTTCAGGTTCAAAAGACTTCTGCGCTATGTTCTTGTGATGAAAAATTTTCATCCTGGATTTCGCAATCTTAGCATTCTCATTGCTTTAATGGTCCAGTATGCCCTATGTTCCAATTCCACAGGTAAGTGATAAGGTTTTCCATAGACTAATCGATTAGGAGACATGCCCAAAATTGTTTTAAAAGCAGTACGATATGCCCAGAGTGCATCAGTTAGTCTTGACGACCAATCTTTGCGGTCTGGATTTACCATTTTTTCTAAAATTAATTTGATCTTCCAATTAGCCAATTCAGCCTGTCCACTAGTCTGTGGATGATAAGGGGTTGTAATTTTGTGAAAATCAAGTATTTTTTCATCAAATTCCAGAAAGGACGATTGCAAAAATGAGCACCCCCATCACCTATGATTGATTTCAGAATTCCAAACTTAGACAAAATGTTTTCTTTTAAAAATTTGATCACCTTTTGGTGATCATTATTCAGGCATGGAATTGCCTTAACCCATTTGACACATAGTCTACGGCCACTAAAATGTATAAATAGCTAAAGGAGGGAGGAAATAGTCCCATAAAATCAATGCCCCAATAGTCAAAAATTTCAATCACCAAAATGGAGTTTAAGGGCATCATGTTTCTTTTTGAAATGCTCCCCAACCTTTGGCATCTATCACATGCCAAACAAAATAGATGGATGTCTTTGAAAAGGGTGGGCCAACAAATCCACACTGCAAGATTTTCACAACGGTTTTTCTTGATGAGAAATGGCCACCACATGCTTCAGAATGGAAAAATGATATTACATGTCTGCTTTCCTGAGTGGGGATGCAACGCCTTATAATCTGATCCTTATAGTACTTGGAGGAGCGTACCCGTAGCAAGAAAGTTAGCAATATTAGTGTACCATGGTGTCTCTTTGATGGTGAATAGTTGTTCATCGAGGAAATTTTCATTGATTGGCACTCCATCCTCCTGGAAGTCATATGTTATTCTGGACAGATAATCTGCCACCACATTCTCAACGCCCTTCTTGTCCTTAATGACTAGATCAAACTCTTGGAGTAAGAGTGTCCATCTTAAGAGCCTTGGCTTGGCATCCTTCTTTGTGAACAAAAATTTCAGTGTTGCATGGTCAGTAAATACAACAACAAAAGAACCAATGAGATAAGAACAAAATTTCTCCAAAGCAAAACTACGACAAGCAATTCTTTTTCAGTGGCTGAGTAATTAATTTGAGCTTCAGTCAAAGTCTTGCTTGCATAGTAAATCACATATGGTTTCTTTTCTTTTCATTGCCCCAATACTGCACCTATAACATAATCACTGGCATAACATATTTGTTTAAAGGGTAGGGTCCAATCAGGGGGTTACATGATTGGGGTAGAAATTAACATGTCTTTAAGCTTGTCAAAAGCTTTATGACATGCTTCACTCCACACAAAATTTATGTCCTAACTTTGGAGATGACACATAGGTTTAGCTATGGTACCAAAATCGTCTATGAATCTCCTGTAAAACCCTGCATGTCCCAGAAATGATTGGACATCCTTTACAGTCTTTGGAGCAGGCAGATTTCCAATTAGATCTATTTTTGCCTTGTCTACTTTCATGCCTTCAGACGACACAATGTGACCTAAGACAATGCCTTGTGTTACCATGAAATGGAATTTCTCCCAATTAAGTACTAGATTGGCTTCCTGACATCTTACCAATACCTTCTCTAGGTTGGCCAGACATGAAACAAATGAATCACCACAGACAAAGAAGTCATCCATGAACACCTCCAAAAATTCTCGACCATGTCACTGAACACGCTTAGCATGCATCTTTGGAATGTTACAGGACTGTTACAAAGTTCAAATGGCATCCTTTTGAATGCAAAGGTGCCAAAGGGACATGTGAATGTGGTTTTCTCCTGATCATCTAGTGCACTTTCAATTTGATTGTACCTAGAATACCCATCCAAGAAATAGTAAAATTCATGCTCTACAATTCTTTCTAGATCTTGGTCAAGAAAGGGAAAGTGTAAATGGTCTTTGCTAGTTACCAAATTGAGCTTTCAATAGTCAATACACACCCACCATCTTGTGATGACTCGAGTTGGTACTAGTTTATTAGCATCATTCTTGACTACTGTGACCCCATACTTTTTGGGCACAACTTGGGTTGGACTTGATTAGTACTTAAATGTAACATATTACTATGTCTTTTTAGGACTAATTGTACTTTGATGGTGTTCAAGAAAGGATATTTCAGGTTCTAAAGTGAACAAAAGGCTCGAGGGCAACAAAAGTCGCGCTTGAATGTCGCACCAGCACATTAGGGAATGAAATTGGAGAGGCTTGGAACAAAGAAAGAACATTCGAACACCAAATCACGTTTGAACATCCATTTGAACTATGACAAAACCAGCCTGCTGAGACACAGTGTGTTGCAATCAAGCACCAGGACCCTGAGGTACTTGAGTACCAAGTTCGAACGTCAGACAACGTTCAAACGTCCACTTGAGTTGATTGAAGGCCAAACTGATGAAACATGGTGTGTTACAGCAAACAAAGGAGGACTCTGAAGCACTTGAGTACCACGTTCGAACGTCATTCAACGTTCAAACTTTCTTTGGAATCAATTAAAGAACAGACTTCTGCATAGAGTGTGAAAATGAACTTTGACAGAAGACCACTTGAGTGGAAAAGGCCAGGTCCTATCTAGTGTTCAAACGCTTAAAAAGCAAGACCAGAAGAAACATTTGAACGTCCCTAAAGCAAAATAGAAGACAACGTTCGAACATCGATTCACGTTTGAACGTCCTTCACAGACTGCCTATAGAGTAGTTGGTTTTCATGGGTGAGAAACACTATTCACTCTTCCTCTCTTATCTCCAATCTACCCCCTTCCTTTCCTTGCCTATAAATACTCCCATGTTGAGAGCTTAAAGGGCATCTTGGTTTTTCTTGTGAAATAAAGAGCATTTCTTCTTACCAATTTTTCTCTTGTAAATTAGAAAGCTAGTTTATATACATGCTTGTTTCATTTTAGTATCAACCATGATGGAGGCTTAGACTCCCCTTGTAGTTGAAGTCTTTTATTTATGTATGTTAAGTCTTTACATTTATGTTGTGACAACCATGATGGAGGCTTAGACTCCCCTTGTAGTTGTACTTGCTTTTATTTACAAGTATAAAGAAAGATAGCTCATCTTTTGATTGTGGTGGAAACCCTCCAAAAGTAACTAGCTTTCTTCTACTTTTATTGTTCATGTATTTCACTTCCATTTCTTGAGCATCATTCTTTCTTAGAAGAGTGAAACTCTTCCACTTTTCTAGAGCTTTACCAAAGCCGTGAAGGGTGAAAAGTGATTCACTTATTCTTCATTGAAAATAAGCTCTTTGTTTAGTTTGCTTCACTTAGTAGCTCTTGTTGTTGGAGGGATGAGTATCACTCACTTTTCTAGCTTTGCCAAGGCCATGAAGAGTGAGTTGTTCCTCATTCAATCTTTAGTAAGAGGTGTTGAATATGTAAAGATTATCCGGAAGTTATGTTTGTGCAACTCCTTTATGCTTTAATGCTTTATATTCCACTTGCTCATTGGATGATTGAATGCATCTAGCAAAGTTGAGGTACTTTGTATAACCAAGGGTTCCCTCTATGATATGGATGACTCCTGTATAGAAATTCCCGTTGGTTCAAGGCAAGCACCCCGGCTAGCACTTCATGACAACCTTTCAATCTCTACTATTATTGCGCTTTATTCAAAGGATGGACCATTAATGTCATGGTCGGATGCCTTGTAGAAACACCTGCTTGTTTGTAGACGGGTTAAGTCTTGGCACAGACAATTCTTGTAAAATTCTAGAAAGGCATCGGAATAATGTGCTTAATTCTCACAGTCCATCTTTATCTTCTAATTAACTTGCTATTGACACAGGAGTTAATTGAGTTATAAAGCACAAACATAATAAACCGGATAGTCAATTACATGTCCTGATCCTTGAATTAAAGGGTGGCTATTACATTTTGAGAATCTTATATTTTGTCTAGAAAACTCTTGAAAAGAATCTTCTATTATATTCAAGAAACCCCACCACTCCAAACTCTCAAAATTTTCTGTCACTTGGTCTCTATTATTGCTTACTTCAAAGCACCAATCATAGTTCCCTGTGGATACGACTCCGGACTTAATTGGATTATTACTACAACTTGACTACGTGCACTTGGGTGTACACATTTTGGATCAAGTCAGGACTAACCCATTTGCTATCAAAGATGGGGACGATTATCCCGGCATCTAAGAGATTGAGCACTTCCATTCTCACAACCTCCTTCATGTGAGGGTTTAGTCATCGCTGCATTTGACGAGAGGGTTTTGAATCCTCTTCCAAGTGTATAGTATGGTTGCAAATCAATGGGCTTATACCTTTCAAGTCGGCGATGGTCTACCCAATGGTGCTTTTATGACTTTTAAGAACTTCAATCAGTTTAGACTATTGCAAGTCTAAAAGTTTAGATCAAATTACCACTGGGTATGACTCGTCCTCTCCTAGGAATGCATATATAAGGTCAGATGGGAGAGGTTCTAATTCAGGCTTTGGTGGCCTGATGCTTGATGTTTTTCGTTGAAGTATCCTAACCTCTAAACATCTTCCCTCAATGTGTATGTACGATGTGTGTGTGAAGGGGAGTGTCACTCTCCTTTGGGATGATGTCAAAAGAAAGGGCAAGGGAATGGTGAAAATGAAATGTGCAAGTGAGCAAAAATGCTTCCCAAGTGCAAGAAGACTTTTGCGTGTCATGTTTTACTTGGAGGTATTCCAAGGTCGTTTCCTCGAGGAAAGTTGTGAATCGTTTTGAAAGTGATTTTTTTGTGAAGAAAGGTGTAAAATATTTTGTAGTTGAAGTTTGGTTTGTGAGTTGTATTTTGATGAAAATGAGATCAAAAGCAAGTGTTGGTTAATCCGAAGGGTTCACTCCAATGGGACTACCGAGTCAACTCAAAACCTTCCTCCAATGGTGCATAAATGAACGATTGATTCATGGGAAGTGAGGGACAAAATGGACGTGAGGATCCAAGCATAACCCATGAAAATTCCTACGAGATATCAAGGACTCACACTCCACTCCACACTCAATCCAGTCAAACCAAACCACCGTACACCGAAGGGAGGAGAAGGGATGAGTTGAGATGGCACACCTAATAGGAGGTCTCCCTTGGATTAGCCAACTTAAAGATTTAGCTATTCATGCTTAAAAGAAAGACAACAATGGAAATGGAAGACATTCTAAAGTGATTCAAGATTGTAGCTAAGATAATGCAAGAAAACTTAAACTAAACGAAAATGCATTTAATATCCATTTACAACTAAGAAATTTAAGAACATAGAAGCATTAATGGTAGAAACTTTAATGGAAGACTAAACTTGAAAAAAACTTGAAATTAATGGCATTCAAAGAATTAAAGAAAGCTTGGAAGATTCTTACATGAAAATAGAAGACAATCCATGGAAGAAAATGTAAAAATCTCAACTTCTCTCTCTAACACTATTCATCTTCTTCCTAGAGCTTCTCTCTTTATATTACAATGTGTGTCTTGCATAATGTGTATCTTGGTGTATATTGCCTCCCAAAAATGTCCATGGAGTCCAGCTCAAGTCTTGTGATGTGATCTCCATCCATTGGCTGTCAAGAGAATGGGCTGAACAGGGTGGTGCAGGTATGGACTCCACACCCAGCACATTCTCTCTCTTCTTTCCTCATTTATGATCAAAGCCTCAAAAGTCCATGAAAGGGGACATTAGGGATGTTTATGGTGTAAGACATGTCAGGGATACGTAGGAGGATGAGTGGTGTGACCCTATAAATGGCAGAGCCTAATATGCAGAATCTGGGTTGTATCAGTAGAGAGTACCAGTACTGCAAACTCCAGTAGCATAAGAGTATCGGTACTGTTTCCTCTAGTAGCATAAGAGTACCAGTACTGTTTCTCCTACTTTTTCTGGTTCTTTGGTTTCCTCCACTCCAAAGCTATCTTCACCTCAAATCACCAAAGAAGGCTTTAAGAAGCAACATTTATCACCTTTTATCTGCAAACACCACAAATCTTCATTAGTAGCTCAAATATCACAAATCCACTCATTTAATCCCCAAAAGAAAGTGAAAAAGGAATGTATTAGCACATGAAATATGCAATATTTTGTGCTAATCACACCCCCCAACTTGAGTTTTGCTAGTCCCTAGCAACATTTATCTTTAAAACAAGGCAACAAGCATACCATACGATTATCCATTTAAATAAGTAATTAACCCAAACAATCAAAATACATAAATCATAATGCAATTGAAGAAATAAACTTGGATAGATAGAAACAAAAATTGTGGTATTCCATTAATGTGTTTTCAAAGTTGGATTACATGGAGTCGGACATCAAAAAGAGACAAAATGGCCTATGACCTAAGGGTTCTTCTACTAGGCCAACGACTCTAACCTAACTATGTACAATCCAACACAAAAATAAATGACAGACACCACAAAACATCCTACTCCTCATCCTCATCATTGTCCTCCTCATCCACCTCAACCACTATGGAGGCAAAGGGGACAGATGCAGAAGGGCCAGCAGCTGGTGGTGTGGGCTCTCCTGGGATGGGTTTTCCTAGGAATGTGTGCATGAACAACTCCTTCATCATTAACAAAATACCATGCACCGACACCTCGAGCCCATGCACTGTCATCTCTAAGGCATCCAAGCGCTGAGGGATCGAACGTGGTGGTCTAGCTATGGATGGCCCAATAGAAGGGGATGGTCCAGGAGCCTCAGAATCGGAGTCCAAAGCCCTAGCTACCTCCCTCTGCTTCACAGCCCTCCTTTTTGAACTACTGGCTCTGCCAATCGCCCCAGTCTCAAGGGGAGTGAGTTTATCAAAGGCATAGGCCTTCACCTTGAAGTGCCGGCACATCCAGGTCACCAAGCTCCCGAATGGCAACTTGATCATAGGCTTCTGCATCTCAACAAAATCCTTCATTACCTCCCAAATGAAAAGAACGAAATCAATTGTCTTTCCAGACATGACAGTGTCCAACAAACTTAGCTTTTCAAGATTCGGTTTCTTTTCTGATCCCTTTGGTAGAAGATTGTAATGGAGACGTTTATTCAAAAGAGGATATGAGTGCTTTAATCCTTCACTTTGAACCTTTCCCTTGAATTGCGTAGGATCATCGTACATCAAAGCCATAAGCTCAATAATGCTTTTTGCACAGGGTGACATTGTGAGGATAAACTGGGGGAAGGAGGGTGGTCTCTGATAGTTTCCTAAGAGAGAGGCAAGGACATCCGAGGTCACCTCGAACATCTTGCCCCAAACATTTGTCCTCAAGACCTCCACCCCATTTACCTCAATCACCCTAAGTGCTTGGTAGAATTCCCTACACAATGAAAAATTGTATCCTTCAACAGGCTCAATTCAAAACCTCATTCCATAAGCACTAATAAGTTTGACAACCACGTTTCTTGGGCCAAGTGAAATATGATCGAGGTACCGTTCGCAGGTCACACCCTTCCCCTGAATCAATTGGACCTGTGCCTCATTTTTGGCCTTTATCCTTTGCTCATTAGGATTCTTACTTGATTCCTCACCACCCCTCTTACGACTACTGGGTTCCTCGGGTTGAGAGGGGTCGGGACCCACTTGCTTGGTGCGGGCCATGTAGTGCAACAGTGCCCCTAATACCAAGAATGCAAAAGAAATCAAGAAGATACCCTCAATTAAGTCTAGAGCCTAATGAACGACTTCAAAGTGACGAGCCATTGAGAGCTTCTTGAAGAATTTGAAGAGAATAGAAAGGGTTGGGTTTGAGTGATTTTTGGAAATTAGGGTTTCAAAAGAGGGCAACTTCGATATTCACTAGGAGTCTCCAAATTAAGGCTCTAGGGTTGACGATTTAAAGGTTAATGAAGAAAAGGAAAGGATTAGGAAACTTTGGAGGTAAATGAGTGAGGGAATAAAGCACTAGGGTTTGTGATTTAAGGGGGTGGAATGAGGGGTTTCTCAAAAAAAATTGATTCAAAAGCCCTGATTTTTTTTAGGTATAGAGTATCGGTACTGCGTACTAGTATTGCGAGCTCCAGTAGCCAAGGAGTACCGGTTGCATCAGTTGCAAAATACTCCTGCTGAGCAACCCTTCACCATTCCTTTTCAATTTAGGACCTCCCCTATACATTCTAACACTCACTTTATGATCTCAACTCCACCATAAACATATACTCCACTTGTAAACCACAATTTGAACAATCATGCCCAATTTATTACCACAATTGCAATGTAATTTAAAATTTTAGTGCATTCAACATACAAGGAATGGATTTCTATCTTTAACTATCAAAATGAATACCCAAAATGCAAGTCATACAATTAATAACATGGGCATTCCTAATTCATCTCAAAAATCAAAAACTTGAGCAATATTCCCCCATTCTACTAGCATGGAGCTATATGACACATTTTTCAGATGATCGAACTAAGCACACATGTGTAAGACCATAGTCTCAAATACTAGTCTAAAGTATGCACCTACACATTTAATTTCAAACTCGTGTGTGTGTGAATTGGACAAGTAATTTGAACACTTACACAACAGAATTCACATTCGATTGGCTAGCCAAATTCAACTTCAATGCAAACCTCACCAAAGATCCCTCTTAACAATGAAATACACACTAGTTATCCTGACATGCACTCTATGTGTACATGTGAGATAGATTCTTGTGCCCAAAACAAAGTGTGCTCACATGTAATCCAAAAATGAAGTTTATGTATGAAAATGAAACGACTTTGGCATAATCTCATGAAAAGAATGCTACGGCATTAGATAGTCAAACCAACTTCTCTTGTTCTTTAAAAGTATACTTCACCCATGCTTTCTCTAGATCATTTAGGACTTTCAAGGGTTGTAATGAGGCCTCAAGGTGATATTGAGGTAGGTGAAATGAAGGATATAGGATAACAAAGAGGGTTGTTCCAAGTGAAAGAGTTTTATTTCAAATAGATTTCCCTTTCCATGGGATTCTCATTCCATTCTTACACCTTCACCACATTCTTTGTTTTTTTTCTTTCTTTTCCTTAACATTGTCCTTTTCTTTTGTCATTCTTTACTTCTTTCAACCTTTCATCACATTTTTCTTGGATTTTCATTTCTCTTTCTTTCTTTTTTTCAACTCTTTGAGTTTCAACAACAATCATCCCTTGCTAAATTTCCTCACCACACTTCCTTTACTTTTGCAATCACTCATTTTCAACTTTAGGAACAACTAGTGTACCGTAGATATTTCTTATTTTCATCGGCTTGGTCAAATGTGTGGCATAGAAATGAACTTCCAATTAAAGCTCAATCATGGCATTAAGGATAAACTTTTCACAAGAAAAAGGGTTAAGGCTCAAAGTATTTCAAATATGGCCTAAAATCACTTTCAGGTACGCATGGGATGGCATTGTACAATCGAGACAAGTCAGTCTACTATCCAAATGCACCTAACCAAAACCAGTATAATGAGACTATTGAACAAATTTGACATTGAAAAATTATTCTTTGAGTAAATGTAAGTTCTCTCCCAAAAAGGTTTGGCACTAAAGCTCTCATGGGTCCTTACTCATTTCCACTACTTATGTCAAGTCTAAAAACATGAATCCAATCCATAAATTGCTGAAATTACACATTCAAAGGTCAAATACAGTTGAGTTCAAAAATCAATACATATGTGATACTCACGCATAGGATCAATTTTCATAGTATGCTCATATGCTCAAAGTTCACAACAAAGATCAATATATCATCCAACCCAACACTCTTAACAAGGGAATACAGATCAACATTCAGATATTTTTTTATCAAAGATTTTTAAAATTTTCACATAAATACCCTAATGCAAGCAAAAAACTGTCACCAAAAAAAACAATTCCACAACATTGGTGTATCATGCAAGTGGTGCACCACTCCCCCCCCCCCAACTAGATTTATGCAATTTCCTCAATACAACAAAAAGATATGAAATGCATGAAGGACAATAGAAGAAATGAGTAAGGTTAGAGAACACCTTGCAGTTGAGTTTGGACAAAAGTACCAATATCTGAAACTAGGAAGAACAAAACTATTCGACAAGAGAACATAAATAACATGGAATAACAATAAAGTAAATTGATAAAAGCAACTGTATAGTAAAAAGCAAAAAAACTAGTTATTCCTCCATAACTTCCGGGTATACGGGGTCCATTAAATCTTCCTCCACCACTTGTTCTTCAGAGCCCCCAAAAAATGGCGTAAGTCTTTGGCCATTGACCTTGAATGTATGCCCATTTTTGGGGTTAGAGACATCCACAGCTCTGTTGGGGTAGGCCACCTTGATAAGATAGGGCTCATCCCAATGAGATCGGAGTTTACCTTGGAAAATGGAGAGACAGGAGTTGTATAAAAGCACTTTTTTCTTGGGCTCAAATGACTTCCTCACGATAGATTGGTCATGAAAGATTTTAGCATGTCCCTTTGAAATTTTGGAGCTTTCATATGCATCTCTCCTTATCTCTTCCAACTCATTCAGCTCTAACTTTCTTTGTTTTCCAGCCATTCTTAAATTGAAGTTCAGGGTTTTGATGGCCCAATAGGCTTTGTGTTCCATTTCAACCAGCCAATGGCAAGCCTTTTCGTAGACGAGCTAATAGGGAGACATGCCCAAAACAGTCTTATAGGCAATACGATAAACCCATAGGGCATCAGTCAATCTATTGGACCAATCTTTTCTATTGGGGTTCACCATTTTCTCTAAAATGTTTTTGATCTCCCTATTGGCCAACTTAGCTTGACCATTGGTTTGTGGGTGGTAAGCAGTGGATACCTTGTGAGTGACGCCATATTTAGACATTAATGATGCAAATGACCTATTGCAAAAGTGTGATCCACCATCACTTATCATTATGCGAGGCATCCCAAACCTCGAAAAAATGTTCTCCTTGAGAAACTTGACTACGACCCAGTTGTCGTTAGTCTTGGTCGAGATAGCCTTCACCCACTTGGACACATAGTCCACTGTCAGCAGAATGTACAGATAGGCAAAACGATATAGGGAAGGAACACATGAAGTCGATGCCCCAATAGTCAAATATTTCTATCACAAGTACAGGGGAGAAGGGCATCATGTTCCTTCGGGTCATACTACCCAAACATTGGCATCTATCACATTCTTTACAAAATGAAACACAGTCTTTGTTAAGTGAGGGCTAGTAAAAACCTGATTGAAGAATTTTTGCTAAATTTTTCTTTGTTGAGAAATGACCACCGCATGCTTGTGAATGGCAGAATGAAAGGATTTTCCACTGCTTATTTTCTAGTACGCATCTCCTCATGACCTGGTCAGGGCAGTACTTGAACAGGTACGGGTTGTCGAAGTAGAAATACTTCACATCTGCCATAAATCATCTTCGGTCTTCTGGGCTCCACTACAGTGGTATCTATCATGTTGCAAGATAGTTACATATATCAGCATACCAAGGACACACAAAATGAATTAAAAGCAATTGCTCGTCAGGGAAAAAGTTAGGCATAGGAATGTGCTCATTGGCCTCTTGCACCACAAGCTGGGATAAATGATCCACCACCATGTTCTCAACTCCTTTCTTGTCCTTGATCGTCAAGTTGAATTCTTGTAGGAGGAGTATCCACCTAATGAGTTTCAGTTTAGCATCCTGCTTCGACAACAAATACTTCAAAGTAGAGTGATTAGTAAAGACAACAATAGGTGAACCTATGATGTAAGAACGAAATTTATCTAAAGCAAATACTACTGCTAGTAGCTCTTTTTCTGTAATAGTGTAATTCATTTGGGCTTCATTGAGCATTTTGCTAGCTTAGTATATTACATACGGTCTATATTCCTCCCATTGACCGAGCATTGTGCCGACCGCATAATCACTCACGTCGCACATAAGCTCAAAAAGTAAGTCA